>JAGVSQ010005928.1:0-17031 GCA_022683975.1 Rhyacophila evoluta
ACCCGCATTCCCCGGATCGCTAGGCGCACGCGCTACCAACTACGCTAACCGGGGACGCATTTTATATATAAGTAAAGTTTGTTAGTAAAACTGAATACATAAATATGTTTAAATATTAATAAAAAGTATATATTTTAAGACCGAAGTTTTTGTGGCTTTCGCTTTCATATATGTGACACATGTGACATCCTCCGTTGATCGACTTTGGTTTAATTAAAAACAAAACAATCAATGAAAATGTCGCAGCGTGTCGGTGATAGTATGTATCGGCGTATACTTGTGAACATTTTGAGAGTCACTGTTTTCGGTCACATTGATTCAATGGATTATTCAATACTTTGCATCAACAATTATTCACATCTCCTTTGTTATTCAAATCATGTGGGCGGGTGATTTCAAACAACTACATATTAACTCTGGATCTTAGACGCTGTAAAGAGACTAAACTTACCATAGACACGGTTGTAATTATTCTAGAATCAACGACTGGGGCAGATTTCTCTTTTTATCTTTTTTATATCTTATTTTTAAACTGTATCTTTTCAAAACTATTCTGTTATATTAAATGATTTCATTTTAAAATTATTGTATGACATACGGTGAAAAAATATTAAACCTCTATAAACGGAAACCTGTGAAACAAAAGAAATCTTTGTTAAAGAACATGTTGATTTAAATATTTTTTGTGGTTATTTAAAATTGTTATCAATATTTCATATATAATATATTTCAGTGGAATGAATAAGTTTATTAATGTTGAATAATAAAAACACAGTACGATTAGCAGTAATGTGTTAACATATACACAGACATTTGTGTTTTTTATGTTGTGTTTTCAAGATCTTATTGTATTATCAGATTGCATGTGTATGCAACGCGCACTTGACGGTAAAGACGATTCCTTCAACCGAAAACAACTAAAATATTGTAATAGTAATTGTGTTTTACAAGCTAAATCAGGTAAAATGTATGTATTATTATTTGACTAGTTGACAGATACGCGTATTTAAGAATCGCACAGGAGTTTAAGTGGCCAAGCTGTTTAAAATTTTATTAAACTAAGACACACATGCTCAATACTGGCTGTTCAGTAATCTCTGTAAAAATAGATTATTGTAAATTGGTTACATTTTAAATCCCACGACTTTTGAAAGACGCCATTGTCATATTACTTAGATCACGGTAAAAACAACAGAATTTTATTTTAAATATTATACATACCATATAAAAATAATGCTGTACAGTAAAAATATATAAAAATACATTAAATAAGAGCAAAAAATTATTAAAATAAAATATTTTTATTTAAATATGGAACCGTTGTTTTTGTTGACTACTCGGTAGATTTGTGTACTGATTATGAAATTTAACACCTATTTATTATTTATGGAATCCGTTAATTTTAAAGATTTACTATTTTAAATGAATAACTTATACGAGTAGTTGTATGAAATAATGCCATAATTATTATTTTTGATTTTTTTAAGGTTGAACAATGGTCGATAAAAAATATTATAAACATCGAATTTACTATGTATCCCCGATATAGTATGTTCATAGATGATTCGTCTCAAGGCCGAAATGTTTGTCTATCGAATTCGATTGCAGAAAACATAAAATTGAGAATTTTTTGTTTCATTAATGCTCGTAGATAGGTTCAATCGGAAATAATCCTTTTTGTGTTCTGAAAATAGAATTCTAACAAACAATATTTAACAATGATATTTTCTAAACATAAATATTAATACACTTATAGATTAGCACAGTTTCAATCACTATTGACACGAATATTATTTTTCAACAAAATCAACTTGAATGTACAACATTTAGGGTTAAGCGTCCTGAAAATGATTTTAATTATATTAAATGCTAGGAGAAGAATGTTAAAAAAATAAGCCGAGAAATCGAAATTCTTCAATTGTAAATACTGGAATTATTCATTACGGTTATGACATATCATAAAACACGACCGTCATGTTGTTCGGAATCGAGGGGTTGATGGCAAATCACTGTTTTTCTCTGCACCAATACCGTTCGATGCCGTGTCAATTATGCGGACGTCCTTAGCGCGGGTGCTGGCGTAGTAAGCCCGAGCGTAACGATGAAGACGTCTTTCCCCCACGAAGGAGCGTAAAAGTATGAGAGCGCGAGGAGTGTGGATCCGTGAATACTTCCGGTGCCAGTGCTTCCAATGGAAAACGCCATTGCCAGTGGCTATGTGTGGTGCCATACACCATAGGGCTGTCCAAATCAAATGACCTGTGCATTTTATTCTCGAAGTAATATATAATAGCTTTTGTAATAATATGTACAGAAGCTTATTAAAGTAAACATACAATTTTTATCAGAACATAAAACATATTAATCGATTTTTTTATCAAATTCGCTCGGAAAGTAGAACATTTCCATAGCGTAAAAATGTCCACGACAGAATATATTATGAGAAGTTTTTCCTCAGAAATTTTACGTTTTAAAAAAAATATTAAAATAATGTTCACTTTGAAATGTAAATTATATATATGTTCAGGAAATGGGTCCAATGTCCTGACTAATCTGTCAAGATGTTTCCGCTTAGTTGAGTTTCAGATATTCCGTAGTGAAGAGAACATTTTATATGATTTAAATATTTATTTATTACTGTTGAGTTGACTATTACAATAATATACTTCGTAAAATAGAAAAGATGATTCTTTCAATTTTCATGATCAAAACTACGCAACGGCTAAATATATAAAAGATTCAACGAATTTTACAAGTAAATAAGTAAAATTCGAATTTGGTCTTTCGTATTAAATATTTCGTTACCTGCCTCACCTATCTGCAGGGCCATGAATTTATTAGGAAAGAAAAGCAAGCATTTGAACTATGACGTCAACAAGGGACTCTCATTTGAATATAAAGCCAGACTAAGTAACCCTCTCATACGGCACGTCATAATATTGCATTCTCTTTGTCGTCCTGACAACCCTAGTTTGCGGGGGAAGCGGTTTTTCCTACAGTCATACCTGAGTTTCACCTGTCCACCCCTACCCCGCGGCCTGGCGAGTTCGCTTTCGCGTCGTGGCGCCCGCTGCTCAGTCGAGCGAACCGTCAGTCAGTCCGACGTCGGGCTGCGCATCGGCCGTGTGATTTTCACGTTAGGTGGTTAGATTTTCCCGCGTGTTTTGTGCCGCGAGCTACACAAATAACGCAAGCCATCAATTCGATCCACTTCTGTCCGCCGCGTCGCAACACTTATCAATGCAGCTAGGCCAGGATGCGCCTGCATTCGCGATTGTGCACTCGAATGCACAACTGCATTCTTGCTCCCTGATACTCGCGCTTAAAACATATCCATGTTTTTATAAATTAACTCCTCATATTAAATCAAAACTTTACGCCGTACTAAATAAAATATAATGATTAATACAAATAATAATGTACGCTCTTATTACATTAACAAATATGTTTAACGATTGCCTTTTTATTTTATATATCTAAATTATTAAATTTAAAAAATATATTGTGAAAAGTAAAAACATATTTTATTATCCGTATCTATTGTTTATATTAATTTATTCCGTATACTAACATTATTTCATAATGATGAAAATACAAAATAAATCAAAAATAATTTATTTATTTCTGCTTTTAATCAAATATGATAAATCTGCTTAAACGTAATAAAATTTCATCAATAAACAAATAATAAACATTGAGAATGATACAATTTTCAATGCGGTCATATGTATAATTACGGCATATTATGTTATGCAGATTTCAAAATGGATCGCCATTTTTATACTTTTGATAAACTCTGAAACTTTGTAAAATATTGAAAAAAAAACCGAAATATATTGACGGTTAATTTTATTGTATTTAATTAACTGTCTTGTGTTTCTTTATTATTATGATTAAAATGTCAAAGAAAATTATACGTAAATAAGTAAAAACACTTATAATAAATATACAGCTACGCACGTAATAAATGGAACAATATTTATTGTTGCATGTTTTTGCACAAATATACCGCTAATAATAATGAATTGTTAGAGGTAGCCGAGTCGGTTTTAAATACATGTATTATTTAAGTAATACAAAAAAACGTATATTCACGTACAATTTTATATATTTATTTTGCAGATATGATAAATATATAATTGCTTTATTACCGGGCTTTGCTTGTGATCGATTCAAACTCATTCTTTATTCAAATTAATTTTACTCACCACGTTGATACAATTTATTTCTATACTTGGATACATACAATATTTTTTGTCTTTTTATTTATCGATAAGTTAAAAAAATAAAAAAATAGCCATTGACCTATAAATGGCAGTCATAATGATATTTGAAAATTTTACGTCGCTTTTATTTACCGATTGGAAGAATTTCTTGTGACAGACGAAAAATTTTGTGTTTTATTATGTAGATTTGGATGTTTATATGGAATTCATACAATCGTCATGTATTTAATATATTGTGTTTATTTAAATATTTACATTTTATTAATAGAACTAGCAGAACAAAAAACATAATAATCTTAAAATATCAACGATACAACAAAACAATTTTATATTTTAAATTTTCTACATTTTCAATTTCATAAAACAGAATATGTTAAGAATAAATATATATGTGGTTGCAGATAAAACAAAGAGCGAAATTTCGACCGCAGTTAACTGGTCAACAAGCTAATAATTTTAGGTGTACCGTTATACCACAAGCTTTTAACATGGGTATTTAGCAGTTGAAAATATTCCAAAATTGTTTTACAACAAATATGTATTAAAATAAAAAAATAAAAAAAGGAAAATTTTGTAAAAAAATACCACAAGAAAAGACAACCTAAAATAGCTATTTAAAAGCAAAATAAAATACACTGAGACTTAATTTTTGTGTATATAATTGAGCATAACTACAATTGAAATAATAAATCCACCAAATGCACGAAAGTTATAATAGTTTATGTTTAATAAAAATTCCATACTCTCAACATACAGCAGTAAAAAATGTGCGTTCAGAGTAAATTGTAACTGAATAGTTAAGAAAAACATTTTACCATGAACAAAGAGTTATTCAAATATACTTCATACATCCACTTGTATTAAACTTTAAATATATAATCAATAAAATATTTTCTTGCTAGCAGACGTTTTATACGTAAACGTAAGCTTTAAATGATAAGAATGATATACGCATATTAAAAATGTTAAAATATTTCTAAGTTTAGTTCAACACTCTTTTTATAAAAAAAATATGCGAAAATTTTGGTTGTAATATTTCGTATTGCTGTTTTTTGTGAGTTTTTTGTTTTTCGTACTGTTTAAATTAAGAATTATGTGTTCGAAACATTTGAATTACAAAATTTTAAGTTGATGCAGTATTATATAATTACAGATTTACCACATCGTTGTTTTGTGTTTATATTTGCATAACAAGCCAGTGTAACAATCAATTTCTTACGATGTTATTCGTATGTTAATGATCTTGCGACGGTCGAGCTGCAGAAAGATGAAAAAAGATAGCGTGACGTAGATCAAAATGCTTACGAAATATTCGAGGTTAAAGTTTTGAAGTGTATTTTTACACGTCTTCGTAAAATGACGAGTTTTGGCGGGCACGGACGCGGGCCATGCTCATGCTAAAGCCGATCCGCACGAATTCGCTTCCTGGCGTCGCGACGCTACAAACGCTTTATTGCAATATAATGACATTGATCTCTATGATGGATCATTTTGAAATTAATATACCAAGTTTGTTGTCACGTCGCCAACAGAAAATGAAATATCATTCATTTTGTGACAGTTATTGAAGATTTGACTGGAAAATCATGATTTACGTTACAATTTATATTATTACGTGTCTGTTAATCTATAATTTGAATAAACATATTAAATATATTGTTAAAGTTGAAAATTTACTCTTGTTTTTTACTGAGAGATACGGTTGATCTATTTATTTTATGTTGGTATAGTATCTGAAATAAATGTAAAAATAATACAATATAATTTATTTTAGTTAGGTTAGCTGGCTTTAGTTCACAATTTTTATTTAAAAAATAAAGTTGTGGACATTGTTTGCGATGGAAATTCATACGATAAACTAAAAATATCTCTTGATTTTTTTTTTTGTTAATTATTTTACGTCAACTGAATATTGAAAGTTATGAATCGTTCGGAGTTGTAAAATATTTAATATTTGTGCAGCGTTGCAGTTTCAGTGTTTTGCCAATATTATTTTTAGAGTTATAAATGCTTCAGCAAACAATCCACTGTATCAAAAGTGTAATCAATTTATATCGAATTTAATTTTCTAAAATGCCCTGTGCTCAATATTCATTTTGTATCGGGCTCTCGAGTGTGGAAAACGGAAGTCGAAATATTAATAACAATTTAATTTCAATTCAATCAACGAATTATATTGTTTCTATCCACTTCAAAATTTCATGAATTCATTAAGGATCCTAGAATATAATAATATCTATATATATTAATAGAATCTTGATTTATTAATTTTGTTCAGTTGAATACTCATATTTTGTTGATTAATTAGTTTTACAAAATGCACCATAAAATAATCTGTCATTGGCGTTAAATATAATAAATCTGTAATCGAAAATTATTAAAAACTAAAGGTAAAACTATAAGATTAAAAACATAATTTCGCGCATAAAAATATTAAATAAATATTAATAACTCAAATATAAGTTTAAGTTGATAAAATCACATTAAAAATAGTTGTATTATCACGATAATCCATTAATAGTGTATTATATAAAAATATTGTAAAAGAAATTTATCAAATAATACGTTATCGTAATTTATAGGTTCCGTGTGCTTGTTAATGAATAGACATCATATAATGTGACTTTGACAAACAAAGAATGACTCGTAGACTAATCAATGGGGGCGTGAAAAACCGCCGCCATTGTCAACCAAGAAAATGCAGCAAGGGAATAGTTTTACAGCCGTGAAGTGAAAATAAATACTACTGTTTTTCATCTCCTTTATTTACTGGCAAGAGACAAAACGTACTAAAACATACAAACAATCTTCTTCCTGACTTTCAAAGCTGCGATCCAGAAATTCGGAGGCCCTTAAAGGTTATATATTACTATTTTTCTATATTATATCATGTTGAAAAAATATATATTAATTATGTTCAAATTAAAATGACTTGTTGTTTTTGAATGAAATGTTATTTTTTGAATCAATGAATTATTTATGTTGCCCCTTCTGTTAAATGTGAATTATAATGATATTAATATTATATTTTACTCAGGTAATAAGCAAATGTTAATTGTATGTGTCAAATAAATACAGTACGTAAAACAATTTTAAGTGAAATCATGTTTACGTAATTCTTACAAATGTATTTGAAAAAATGTTTTACTATCTTGCATATTTAACTGGTGATATTATATTAAAATTATTATCAGTGAAAAAAATATAATTAACTGAATATTGGGTAGCTAATAGTTGATAGCTTGAAATAGATAATTATCGATGTCAAATGTATTTAAAGATAAATAAAATTTATAAAAGTCCATTTATTAAATTTAGTGGTTAACATAAAGGTTTATATCAATATCTTATTGAGAGTTTATTTTATTTTATAAAATTATTAGTTTACAAGAGACTCCAGTCTAATGTTGTTTATATATTTAAATAAATTTAAAATATAAACAAACGGGCTAAATGGTAATTTTAGAATAAAATTTGTCAAAACCATGAGCTTGGAAACTTGTCGATATACTTTTGTAAAATAATAGATTTCTCCTTGACCCGCGAGATACCGATGCCACATTACGGGGACGTTAATAATCGTAATAATATTATGTCTATTCGCAAGGGCAGTTTTGCTAAGACACTTTTAGTTTTTATCTTTTATTTAACCCTAATCTCAATTTATGACCTTTTCCCAGCGTGTGACAATTTTACGATTGCTGTAAAACTTACTCAAAGAAGACCCCATGAAATACAGTTCACCGTTTTACATGTCAAACGCGGATAATATGTTAGGGACTTTCGGAAATAATTAATATATACGATATTAATGATCGAATATGTCGAGCACAGGTGGGTTAAGTAATTAGTTGTAAGATTACTGATATTGAAAGGGTATAGTGTAGATAATTTCTAAAGGAAACTTTCCCATCATCGTTACTCTAATTAACAGCTGGGGCTTAATGCAATTTTTCAGCTTCCTTCCTTCTAAGTTTGTTAACACACTAAACAAACTTTTCAGCTATTTATTTTATCATCGATAGAGAACAGTATCTGTTTAATATAAAAAATAATATATTCAAATCATTACACGTCAGAAGAGGTTAGCCTACCCACGAATAATAGTGCCTTCGTTTTGAAAATCAATACAAAATTTTCAATCTTTTAGCATAAATAGTATAGGTTCTTTATTATGTATAATTAAGCTTTTTATTTAAATTATTTGAATTCTTTTAAGTATACATTTTTTAAAATCATTTAAATTAGTTAAAGTTCCCTTTTCTGGTATTATATATGAGTAAATTTATCGAGATTATTTACAATTTTTCGTCAAGTGAAAGATTAATATTTTTGATGTAAACAGTAAATAAAATAGAGAAATTTTGAAATGATGGTTATAAGTAATATCCTTAAACTTAATGTGCGTTGAAACTATGTTTGATGAAATCTCATCATTTAAGTGATATAATAAACAGTAATATACGATTTAATCGGGTTAGACGTCTAGGCGCTTAGTGGAGTTGGCTGAAGATGTCTGGGAATTGAATTATGAGTCCCTTCACGCGCCACGATCACGAAGACATGAGGTCGTCACCATCGCCGTCTTTAATACGAAAAACGTGTGAAAATGTGACGTACTTAATAACTTTCATTTCCATGGTCACGAAATTGCTAAAAGCCTTTTTCTAAGCTAGAATGTTATAATGGGTGCCTAGGCAGGTATTAGTGATTTACTGTAGTCATTTATTAATATTATAAATAATACTTGGTAAAATATATCAATAATTTTCGACTTATTCTATGATATAACGATGTGTTTTTATAGTTGCATCGTTTGAGGAGCAAACTCTAGATGCCAGAGTTATGCGCATCACTTGTTTGAATCCTAGTCCGTTGTATAATACGAGTATACTATCGTAGTTAATAGAGATCGTCTCACGCATCTTTGAACGATCTGAGTATCAATACATGCCATTTTTAATGATACATGATTGATTATCAATTAAGAATTATTATTTACGATAGATATATACAGAGCCTTGTGTGACGATACGTAAGCAAGCAACTTATTGTGTTTACGTCGCATATGCTAACGTATATTAATAGCTCAAAGTGAAAATTTGCTTCCTTCGTTATTGACAATTCTATAGGAAAGTGTAATAAGTGTTATTTTGCTATTTATTTATACGATTATTTTGATATGAAAATACACACCTATTAAAAGATTTATTTGCTGCTTGGGAACGACACATTCGGAGCGAACATACTTTAAGCCAAGAGTAGCCAATCTTATTCATACCATGCACCATTTTTTTACACACGAGTTCAGCACCTTTTATAACTTATTACGTCAAAATTTATTCAGAATCTGTGCCAATGCGCTACTTGCAATCATGCAATACGCCACTTTTGGCACATAAGCTATAAGTTGGCCACCACTGGCGTAAAAAATAAAAAAATGCTTTGCCATAAAAGTTTTTTAAAATTATTTAAGACTGTTCTATAAGTTTTATATGCCACATATACAGATTAGTCCAATTGATGGTCTATCAGTGAAGTTAATTTCCTAATCTAATTCAAATTAATTTCATCATTGCGTTTAATTAAACATTTGCCACACGGTTCAAAATCACCCGAAAGTCTCCGAGAAATAATAATGTAGACTCTTAATATTAAGCGGCAATTAGCACAGTCCCCTGACCACAGATGTAACGAAGCATCGAGGCTTTAAATGAACCCTTAAATTTGACGTCGTTAATCTTCTACTGATATCGAACACCGATTTAAACCCTCGCTAAGTCGATTTCGTCGTAACTTCATAACGTTTATATGGAAACATCTTTTATAGAGCTTGTTTTACATATTTCAGAGCCAACTAATTATGAATAATGATTAAATGAGCAGAAAGCTTATCCCCACTTAACGTTGTTCTACTTCAGTGATGCTACATCGTTATTTTGATATTTAAATCGTTTATCTATTATCCGATCGGACTCGTTGGATGTAAATGAGTTTATTTCACAATCAGTCAACATTATGAGCCAGCAGCTACTGTACAATATATGAAATAAAGTGTTTATTATTTGACAATAATTTGAAATATATTACTTTCAGCCAAAACAGGTTCGTTTCTGAAGTTCAAAGATACCAAAATAACTAAAATAGAGATAAAGATACCACTGTCCTCTATATTGAAAAACCTATTTTAGTACAAGTACTACTATGATACACCAATAAGAGATATATATATTCAGTTTTACAGTACTATACTAATTATATATCAAATATGAATTCTTACTTTATTAACACTGATTTTAATTATAAAAAAGTGATCTACACCTAATTCTTATTATTATATCTTTCTTTCGTGATTAAACATAAAACGCCATTAACGTTATTTTGACATTTTTCTTCAAGGAAATAAAGCATCAAAATTATTAACATCTTCGTTTTTTCCTTGTGGGACTTCATTGGAATACCCGCCTAAAAATAGTATCACTACAATCAATCGCTGGGATTTCCTGCATATCTAAATACACATATATGTAATATTAAGGACGAGGTTCTAGAAATGCTCAAGATTAAGGACTTGGATTCAATGCATATGTACGTATTAAAACATCAAAGTTAAAGAAGCCAAAGCAACATCTTTCATAAGACCAATATTTAATAATATACGTATGCAATATGTGTCTTTCGATATAACGATAAATCTTTTTTGTCACAGAAAAGCCTATGCTTAGATAATACGTAAGATAAATAATTAATACATATTTATTGTTCATTTTTATGAAAAAGTGACTATAAAGAATATCATAAATTACTTCAAAAGAGGATATTTTCTTTTTGGATACCTTGATGAAACTTTTTGTTACATGCATGGAAGAATTTTCCGAATAAGTGTAATTTAATTTTTTTAAGATTTTCCTCCCTCAAGCACTCGTTATATGTAATATATATCTACTTGTTAAAAAGTTTCAAGTAAAAATAGCCTTCCAAATTTGAATGCTTCTTACTCTATATTTTAAATTACTTCTAAACCTAGAAGTAATAAATATTTTTTGCCAATTCTCTTCAATGTTTTTTTACCATTTTTTTTATAAATCTGTAATAGGTTGATTTGTTTTTAGTCCATATAAAATGTGCTTATGATGATGTAGTTACATATGAGGTTATCAGATACTGCGAATCGAATTAAACTACATGAATATGGTATAGTATTTTAAAAATTGCATACTAAATTTTAAATATCATCTCGTCCATATTTTAAACCAACAATCTGTAAAAGATATCCAGTTTAACACCGAATTAAAACAGATGTATCAGGATAAATTATTATTTCAAATAATTTCTATTAACCGTTTCTATAATTTCTCCGATCTACTTATGAAGGGGTTAGAAAGTGAATAACTACTTATACTAAATTTTAAAGTTGAACATTTTAAGTGAATATTTTTTGTACGGGAGAACCATATACTGTAGCATATTTTTCAGTGTTAATAAATATTGTCGATGCTGATTTTTTTCTGTTTTATATGTTTTTACTAAAAAAAAATACTTCAGAATAATACAAAAATAATAATTGGAATCAGTCTTCTTTAGATATACCCTTATATAGTTGATCATTTTTTATATTCAATTCGTTGCCAAAAATATTTTAATGTAATTATAATCACTCAACCTTTCAATAGAATGAACACAAAAAAGATTGTGTACAAAGTTTCCTATTAGAAATACGTTTTTTTGTATTTTTTTTGGATTCTCCATTACCTTCGACTATGCAGTATAAGTAAGCGTTAATAGTAATCTCTATGAAAGTTTAATATTTAATATAATAAAAATTCATAGATTATAAAAAAAATAATGTTATTGGCATTATACAATTTTATGTTACGGCATCTTTAATGCATTTGAAGTCATCGATTATGCATTAGAAATGTGTCGATAAACGGTAATGCTCTTTGAAAGCTGTGTTACTTAGTATTCATTGCGAAAGGTGAAATGCTCCACGGAATCGCAAGTGGCAACAAAGTGTTCCCATTTTAATTTCGTAACATTGCCAGGTTTAAAAGTTTGCTGCTCCACAAGTGGCACATTTTACTCGCTCTCTTGGCAAGCAGTTAGGTACTCTGCCACTGAGTAAGGATACACTTGTAAGTTAGGTTGGATGCCTCTGTTTTTTAGCATTACTTACTTCTACTTTTAAAGTATCTTTATTCACTGGCGTGCCTCGGGTGTTGTTTAACCCAGAAAATATGCTTACTCAATAAAGTACATAACGTCCAACAATCGACGATCTATATAATATAAAGCCACGGAGACTAGGAGGCTTAGACAAATATTAACATGTCTTCAGGCAAGATTAAAATTACTTTAATATTAGGAATACGTACACAACTAAAAAAATATTGATGTTTATATAGCAGATAATATTATTTTACATAATGATATTGAAGAAATTATATAATACATATTAAAATTGTGCTTTATGTAACACTCAATATAATACAAGTAAAAAAAGGACTCTTTTTTAGATAATCTTCTCAGTATAATATAAAGGTAATGTGTTTTTAAATTCTAGTCTGCTTAATACAAAGTTATTTACTTATAAGACTATTTAAAAATTATCTAAAATTTATATTCTTAAACGATGCGGGTTTTTCATTTTCAGCGTTTAAAAATTTTATGAATGCATGTGGGATGTCAAAGATTTAAATAAAAATTCTGGGCTGTAAACTTTGATATAATATAATATAATGATGTAATTTTCCTTTGTAACAAATCAAAAAGAAACGTGTAGGCGATCGTAAAGAACTGTAGGGTGTTGTAGAGGCTAGAAAATTTAGATTCAAAGCAAGTAATATATTATACTCAAAGTTGATGCCATTATATATGAAAAGCCTACATTAATATGTCAGGGTAGTGTCAAAATTCGAAAAATCTGCTTTTCTCCACAATGGGTGTTTTTTAGAAAGAGGTACGTCACTTGTGGTGTATAATATGTTATACCTTTATATTATAGAATACAAGAGACATGTCGAGATGTACGGTTTGTACGTATATAATACATAGGGCTGTATAGATAAGGTCTATGAAAGAAATCCCGAGAATAAGGTCTGTGTATTATTGAGGAAAATATTTATAGGAAAATTTCAATTACATTTTGAATAGATTATATCTTGTAATCGAAATCTAACAATAAATATAATGCATATTAATATTTATTATGAATAAATTTGATAATACTAATTTACCTAGAAAATATTATTCTCGGTTAATTAGTAATATTAAAAATTACTTTAAAAATAAGCCTGTATGTAGTAAATTCGTTTGAAATATTTCGGCGTTTTTAGACTTTTTAAATTTAGCAAGATTTTATCGTCAATATAAAAAAATATCTAGATAAAATAATAATAAAGAGTGTTTCTCGCACGTTACCGGCGTAAAGTTCTTCTTTGTATGTCCAGAGTTTTTGGAAAAAAACTGGTATCAAGTGAAATAATTATTTACTTGAAACTGAAATAAAACCATACCAGTTGCTGATGAAATAATAAATTGTTAATTTTTATTTTTAAAAAGTTTATAAATAACTAAATAATAACCGTATAAAACTTATTTCATGCAATACGTGTTTTGTACACACAGAAGATTTTACTAAGTATATTACAGCGTGCTGCGTTTTTGTTTGTATAATAATTTAAAAATCTTGTCCGAGGGAGAAAATATAATGTGAAAGAGGTATAGCTTGCAGAAAGTCCGTATATCTTTAACTAGTTTAAGTTGAATCTGTTGAAAGGTTAAAAAGTTTTGCAGTGATTTTTGTAGCTTGAGATTAATTTAATTAATGACAGTTTTGCGTTTCTGTATAATATTTTTTTTTATTTGAAAAAATGATTTTTTTGTATCTCAATTTACTTAATCCACCCCTGGATGTAGGTATACACTATTCATATACGAATGTAACGTAATGAAAGTATGTATGGCAGTACTATAGGAAGGATTCCACTCGCTCGCGGGATTTCCGGTCGGTGTTTCCTCTCATAATGAATTCCTTGCACCAGATGCCGGCGATTGCTCTCCTCTTACATTTTGCGTTTTATTTTAATTTCGTTTAAATTTACAGCTGGACTTTTTATAACACCTTGTCGCAATTACGGGAATATAATTCATTTAAATCTACTCAACGTTCTTGAACTAAAAATATATGGATTAATTCCGATCAACGTGTCAAATGAGTCACTCACTTATGTGTTTGAAAAATGATTTTTATAGAACTTCTTTGTTAAATGTTTTTACTCAATGTATTTGAAAAATATGCAGGCATTTAAAATACTAAAAATCGATGACATATGCTCTTTATTAGTATTATCGATTGTATGCAACGATCGGATTTAATTAAATCAAAATAAAACAATTTTTACTGACCAAGAATTTTTATTAAGGTCAACGAAGTTTTTACAATGAACAATTATGAAATAAAAATGTAAACAATTCTTTTACTATTAATGACGATAGTCACAACATATCTTTCAAGTCCCGACTAAATTAGCCAATAATTGCATGGTAAATAAAACTAGAAACAGATTATTTAAAATAATAACTTAAGTTTCAAATTGTACACTTGTTTAACTTTGTTCATTTTACGATTCAACATTTATAACCAATATTAATAAAAATATAAATAAAAAAGTTTCTTTTTTTTATAAGCTTGTAATTATTTCTATAATTTACGTTTCGTTGCATCTCCTGAAATTTTCGACTTCTATAAAGCTTTTCACATCTTTTCAGATCATGTGATTCTGGAAAATATTAAGTATAAAGTGGATAGTGACCTTTTACTTATTTGATTGTTTTAAGAAATAATAAAGCTATTTTGTACAATAAATGAAATACTTGTACGTTTTTAATTTTTAAGTTCCAAGTTATACATATTAAAATATTTGTATTTTAAAAGTAAACACAAGTGTCAATGTTTTGAATGGCATATTGACAGAAATATCATAACATAATTAAACTAGAATATCTAATGTGCTATAAAAATAATCTAATTGACGAGAAATTACTAAGAAAACTGTCTGAAGTCTGGTTTTGATAACCCAAATAATAACATTATATAAACAGGCAATATTTACTAAAAGGCGTTAATTCATTTTGAATCAAAAATCTCGCGGAAGCTATAAATACAATACTTCACTGTAGTATAATAATCTTCTCTTAGCGATATTTACAAGTTCATCAGGGTTAATAAATTTTATTATGTAAATCGAAATAAAATTAGAATATACATCATTAAATTTGGCGTCGTGCTCCTGGCAAGTGTTTCAGATTTTATTTATGAAATAACAGCCTAGAAAACTAATACACTTCGCCTGAGATTTGATTAAAAATTAAGATTAGTATTCTCAACGTTATAAACATCAATTAATTCCTCTTTGATATTTTCATTTGATCTTTCAGAGCCGATATTAATTTCGAATAAAACGAAATAACGAGATTATTTTGTAAAAAATATAATTTTCATGAAGTATCGCTATAGAAACTTCTTCCCTTCTTGGCAGAAGGGATTTTTTTTCGCTTCGACGCTTATCTTTCAACGTACAAATTGCGCTACTTGTATTATTTATTAATAATAAGAAGCTGGTTAAATACAAATACACAATAGATAATGTAAAGACGTATAGACTAAAATCAATAAAATTGCCCTAGAAACAATAATTTCTTGAATATTTGAGTTAAATTGCGGAAATAAGTTAGATCTACATTTGTCAATATATTTATGAATACTGTAATTTATATATAGCAAGTGTAGAAAGGAAAAAAGACGTACCTTCAGTTTTTTTTTAAAACAGCTTTTTTCGAAAATCATAATGTATACAATTTAATACAAATTATGTCAAAAAAAAAATAAGTTACAGATGTCAAATTAGTATCTAAATGTAACATTTAAGTATGAAAAAAGATAGGTCTGTAAAATTTGCGATCAGAAAAAAATACTTCCTTCACATAAATTTTGTTTTTTTTCTTAAATAACTTATTAAATTTATATCGGGTTGGGTGAATAAAACACTAGTTTTGGTCTTCGTACATTTCAGGATTGTGTTTATTTAATATTTTGATTGTGGTCGAGAATCATCATACATACGTTTTTTGTGACTGTTTTTGTTATGTGTGGGTTATGTCCTTTTACCTTTCCACTGTCAATTTATTTTATTATGACTGACACAAAGTCTAGAAAAAAGCCCTTAGAGATTGTAACTAAAATTAAATTGAATAAGTGAATTTTATCAACATTATAGGTAGACACTAAAAAGAAAATACAAAGAAAATCATTGATTAAAAATATATTGAAATTTATTATATGAAATACAATGGATATAGCATTTAATAATTCACCAGTAAATAAACTTTAATGGCCATGTACAGATAACTGTGATAGATTATATGGCAGTAGATTTCATATAAATATGTGTATATTATTTGATTATATTTAATTAAGCATTTTAAACAAAACATTTAGCTTTGATTTTACATATTTAAAATAAAAATAGTCAGGATTTATAAAATGATTAAAGTTTTTTTTAATTTAAGATTGTGTTTTATTTATAATAAATTGAGTAGTTTGAACTATTATGTAGGTGAAAATGATAAAAAAAGATAACATAGTATCGCTAAGGCTTAAGTGAAATGAAATTATAAATTATATTGTGGTAGTCAAAATAACTGAAACCTAAAAAATCTGGGCCTAGAATTCAAATCTATCATTAAACTAATCTTAATATATAAAATCTAGTTTATGTGTGTTTGTGTCAGACGTTTGATTGGT
>JAGVSQ010005929.1:0-17030 GCA_022683975.1 Rhyacophila evoluta
AGTTTTAAATAATTTAGAATATTTATATTATTGCATAATATACATATCATATGAAAGCTATGTGAACATTAAAATATTTTACATATTATTTTGTACATTTATACCGTCGTATTACTGGCAAAAAACGTTAATGTAAAAAGTGAGTTTTGAGATAATCGAGTTTTAATGTTTGAGTCTCTCTGATAATTTTTTAAGGTATAATGTATTATTTGATAAAAAATGCCGTAAAATGTATTTAACTGAGAGACTCAAACATTAAAACTCGATAATCTCATAACTCACTTTTTTACTTTAACGTCTTTTGTCGGTAATACGACGATATATAATTATATATTAATAATTCTGAACTATTGCTTACTAAATTTGAATAAGATGAATATTTGTTTTGGTAGAATATTTTTCGATTTTCACTTGTTATAGTAAATCGCTGAAACCATTAAATATTTCAATTTGAGCAAGCAAGAAAACATCGGCCTAATTTGTGTATGCTTGTTTATTCCTTAAAACACAAAAAAAAAAGAATTTTCAAATATTTTTTAAAAAGGACATAGGACACATTCAATTTATTAACTCTTGCTTAAACTCTTATATAATTTAATTGCGTAAACACTATTGCTGTGTATTCATATGCCAGTTTCATTATTTGTTATAACTTGTTGAAATCGATACAGAAAAATAAAATATGATATTTATAATAGCAAAATAATTTTAGTGATGATCTTAGATAGAATTTTGAAAAATCAATATATAATATGAAATTAATTAATATAATACTTATTTGTACCGTCTTTATGAAGATATAAAAAGAAAATCTCTCAATAACAAAATAGTATTCAAATAATATTTACTTACATTCATTATATGAATATATACTAAAGAACAAAATATATATGTACATATATATATATCACTAAGGTATCGATAATTAAATGTTTTTCTGACTCATTTTTCTCTTTGATAATATACAAAAACATCTTTTGATGATAAAATTTGGTATGTCAAATAAAAATAAAAATAAGCGTGAATAATCTAATTAATTAATAAAAACACTATTTTTTGTTCATCAGACATATAAGATGGTACGTTGCGATTTTATCTTTATCATATCAGTTCAAAGCTTTCATCATACAAATAGTTTATTTTATGCGATAAGTGTGTTTAAAAAAATATCTATTTTCTCTACATTTTTCTATTAATACAGGGGTAGAAAATGTTTTATACTAATGGCCATTTGTTTACATATTTATAAAATCATTCGTGGGTCATTTCACAAAATTATCAACATAAAAACTAGCCCGCTGTGTCTGTACCTTTTTTGTTTATTCTATCTATCCTATGTTGGGAGGTTCTAGCCCTCAAAATTTACGGCATTAATATTGTTTCCTTAATGTAAAATTATGTTGTTATGAAAAAAGACCATAGATTTATTAATTCTGTTCTGTAATTAAGTCCTGCCTGTGGTTATTCTGGCAGGAAAAGATATACTGATTTCACAAGCGTTAAACGGCCCGCGGGCCGGAATATCACAAGCATGTAGTGTAATATGTATTTTAACTTTAATTTAGTAAAATGTTGATACTAATTTAATCATTTGCAATTTACATCATTTTGATAGAACGGGTATTAAGTTGTATAAATTTTGACTTTCGAGAAAAATCAGTAAAAAATTAAGGGGTACGTCCCTTTTCCTTTATTCAGTAAATCAGTGTTTTCCCATTTTTTTTCCTGCAATGAAACACTTCGTAAACGTAGAAATTTTAATGAAATACCTCACTATCATCTTTATCAGATTTATGAACAATATTTATGAGCATGGCTAACCTGTCGTTAAACTGACAAGACTTGTCAACCAGTCAGATGAAAAAAATATACCCCATCTCTTTCGTGCAATACCTAGATACTTGACGTCATAAAAATCAGTGGAGATCGATCATCACACGCCTTTTAATATGAATCAGAAGATATTTATTTGTATCGCAGTGCATAAAACATTTCCGAAAATGTCGCAGAACACTTATTCAGGTTTAGCGGTACACTGGTGTTCCGCGGAACATAGTTTAGAAAACCCGACAGTAGATGTATAAAATTGATATGCAAAGCAAAAAAAAAGTATAATATATTAAGAATTATAAAGATTTACATATTTCTGTATAAGGCTAGAGTTACTGTAGATGTTTCTCTAATCATGCATTATGTACAACATTATCATCTTGGGTAATATGGTATGAATAGGTTACGTAATTTTTACTGTGATGTAAACATACAACCATTGTTGTGTCTTGCAGAGCATATGTGCGTAAAACATCCATGCAATCAATCTTCATTTCTATGAGAGCTTGGTGAAGGTTCGTGATTCATTTTAATATTCGCAAAAACCCTTGGATAATGTAATTCTCATTTGGGTATACGGTATAGTCATGATTGATTGGAGCGTATAATTCATAAAATATAACTTGCACAATAATATGCTTATTTGAATGCGCCTAACATATTTTATGGAAACGAATATCGTCTCGTTCGATACTGTTTTTGAATCTCATGTTTTATTCAAAACAGTACAACTAATACCTCAATAGATTTATCTAAAGCGGTGCGAGACTTATCCATTGAAAAAGTGACATAATTCGATCTCTTTTTTAAAATTCTAAACATTCAATATAATTCAATAAATTTCAATCAGTATGTATACAATTGTGATATAAAGGTCATTTCAATTATATATTTTAAATGTCATTGTTTTATATTTATATTACTGTGTAGTTAAAAGCAAACATAGTTAAAAGAATAAATATAAAATAGTCTCACTGTGCTAAACGATTGACTTTTAATCCCTGCAGTAAAATGCATCATCAGTCTTGACGTTAGAGTATGTTTTATTTGCCTCATGTTTGCAGTGGAAATGACAAGCAAAAGTATATTTATCTATCTTTATTATAATAATGAATGGAATTACTATAAAACTAAGGCATTATAACGTTTTTTATTAATGTTTATGAATGATTTTAATTGTGTATTTAAAATTATATTCGTGTCAACTGTTTGTGGCCGATTAAAAGATTGAAATGTAAGTTTTATTACGAAAAGCTCTTTAAAATACGTAAATCTATATCACTTTTCACTCTCAGATAAATATTTTAAAATGAAAACTAGCTTTTCCAAGAAGTACTTTATCTTAATTTATTGATTTGTAAGTGTTGTGTAAAAGCATTATTTAAGTAAATTAATTGAACCAGAAAGTATTCTTGGGAGAATGCCATCTTCCATAGTTAACGAAAATTACCTTGACTCGGTATTTTATTGTTTTATATTAGTTTGCTTAATATTTATTTATAACTATTTGGGTATTTTGTCGACCACTGTTTTTCAACGGATAAGCTCGTTCAGTATTCAGTAGCTGCATAAGGACTATTACATTTTTTAATGGTATATTTAAAAAATATACAATTAAATACAGCACGGAGACATGCAATATTGAGTTAATCACTTAGCATTCTGTAATCATCATGGAACTTATATAAGCTATTATACATTTTATTAAAATACATTACCATACAATGGAAACTCATATGCCCCTTCCATTGCTCATAATATAAAATGAATTAAACGAAAATATCGTATTATAAATAAAGTAACGTTAAGAGTATTGTCCAATTAATATTGGTTGTAGTCACTTAGAGGGTAAACGATAAATTTTATTTAATAAGGTATTGAGTATATGTTTGAATATTTTAAGTATAGTGTATTTTAACTTGGAGACTGGTTACTCGACGGTTTCAATTTCCAGTTATCTATCTAATTGGTTCGTACAAAGAATATTTTAAAACTTATAGAAAAGCTAAGAAATTCTGCTGCAAGCAAGAAAATCTCTTCTCATCAAGGCTATATATTAATACGGCTTAGTTAATTAGAATAAGAATCACGTACACTATAATGCACGCCAAACAAGATCTTAGGACCTTGCTCTTGAGATACTTTTGAAGTTATGCCACGGTGTACGCCCGTATAAGGGCTATGGATAAATGATGGGGAGTGAGGAGGGGATGGTAGTTTGTCGATATGACTATCAAGTAACGGTATGAATATTTAATTTTTAAAATTGCTTAGCAAAATTTACACAAATGATGTTTTTTTAAATAGCAAATAAGCTTTGATCGTATAAAAATCAAATAATTTTCTATCTTTCTCTTGATTTTTTTATTAATAACTCGGTAGAATAATTTTCATATAGGATTTGAATTTTTGAGCAATCGGAACTTACAGACGACTCCAATTTTGGCGAATACTTTCCGACTTTTTAAACCCATTCAATCGAAATTCGCGTTAAAATCAATTTGCGTTTGATGTTCGGAGTTAATTGAATTTAGCCATCGAATTTTGGAAACGGTTAAACGTATGCAAAGCGGAGGCATAAATTTCGACCGGAAACGGCGACAAAGTTGCGGAGAAGGCAGTTTTAATTTATGCCGTTGTTTCCGGTCAAAGTTTGCCGCTTCCGGTAAACAATGACAGTAATGATTTGTTTGGGTAATATAACAGCCGTGGCTTGAGATTGCTTTTGCTGCTAATCGATCAAAAGCCGACATAATTTCGTTATGCAAGACGCAGTTAATTTCCTTTAAATTTCGCATATATTTAATATTTTTTATAATACTAATAGTAACTACCACGAATTGGCTTGCTACCAAAATATATCAAATATCAGATAAACTAACACAGTTTTTTATTGTGAAATAATCTCTTTCGTTTTATTATTGTTAAATTGGTAAATTTCACAAATGTAAGTCAGTTTATTATAAGACTAAATAATTCTCAACATATATCACTGTAATATATGAATTATTTAAGTGTATAGTTTCATGAAATCTCTATCTAGTCCATCCAGTTGGTGGTTTAAATGTAGAGATAAGATAAAAACATAAGGGGTTGGAAAAGAAATAAACGTATTTTGTTATAATAATAATTTTAGAACTTCGTTAAGCGCAAATTAAGCATTATTCAATTACTTTGGAAGACTTTTGAACTGATCGTCATAATAGCTTTTTAATAAAGCTTGAAAATTTATAACATCATCGTGTGTGACATCGTCGCATTATAGTTGGAAATTATTACAATAGTTTTGATATTATGTCAATATGCAGTATTTTTTGATAGCTGTAACTAGTTATAGTCCTAGTCGATAATAATAAGTTACTTAACCTGATTTGTACCATAGATAACACATTAAAATCCAAGAACGAAAAATTCGTTTGAATTATTGACAAGCTTCGATAGTATGTTGCTAAAATATATTAGTATCACATACTGTACTTACAATTACCGGATCTTAATAATTATAATCTTCTTGGAATAAAGTTAATAATATGAGGTACATTGTATTAGGAGCGAAGTAAGTACACGCTGTTTCTTAATAATAGTTTGAAGGAAATTTTACAAAATTGCATCGCAACTTTGTTCAGAAGCATGCTCTGCTCCGCATCAAATAATATGCAAATTTTATTCCTCAAAATATATTATTTAATATAATCTAAAAGTTAAGGATTTTCAGTGAAGGATATTAAGGATATAAAAATTAAATTTCTTAAAACGCTATACAATATTTTGTTTTTATATATTTACTTTAATATTTAATTAATTAACGATTAATTAAGTCAATATGATTTTTTAATATTATATAAAGATATTTTTTTGGATGATTAATCAATCAAACTGCGAGCAAGAAGGTTTTTCCTCGACAAAGCTATATTTTAATAGGGCTTAGTTAGATTATTAAAATAGAAATCACTTACACTAATGCACGCCAACCAGGATCTAAGAAAACTGCTCTCGGGACACTTCTGGGTGCCTCATGAACGTTACACCACGATATACGCCCGCATGGAAGGTATAGATGAGTGGTGGGGAGTTTAGTGGTTTTTAGTTTGTCGATGTGACTATCAAGTAACGGTATGAATATTCAATTTTAAAAAATGTTTGACAAAACTTACGTAAATGAAGTAGCAAATAAGCTCTGATCGTATCAAATAATTTTCTATCCTGCTCATGTATTTTAATTGGCGGTTGGAAGTTATGTGACTTGAAAGTTAACATCATTTTTTATGATATGTTTTGGATAAGTAACCACTCAAACTGTAGCATTGCAAAATGTAGTAGGAATAACCATATAACTTAATTTACGAACTATAAGGTTTATTAGTGCTTCAAAGTATGATGATGAATAAAGTATTCCGAAAAATATTAGTAATTAATAATAAAGTGCTTGCGCTTTTGTCCTAAAAGGTAGTAGCGAATTCATGTCCTGCAGTTGCATAAAAAAGCTGTACTGTACGACACTTTGGATTAAGTTATCACCAGAAAACAAATTTCTATAAAAAACAATCGATCGACATAAGTAAAAAAATGGTGAAAAAGACTATTATTTATGATACAAGTACGAATTAGAGAAAATTATGCCTTATGTATTAGTATTATTTTTGTATATTGAATAAACGTGCTGTATGCCTACCATTATTTGATTGTAATGTTTGTAATAACCATAATAAAACATTTTAAATACTAAATTATATTTTTTAATATTTCGCTCAATGTCTCGTATGAAGGTGTCGGTTTTTCAAATCAAAAACTTTCAGTATGGAAAACCATCGTTTAAAATGCATAAAATAACTTCAGCAGTTTATAAAATTGTGTCACAACTTTGTAGGGAAGCGTACCCGGGCATCAAATATGCAAATAGTCCAGGCGGTATTTATACATATTTAATACGAGTGGACAGAGCAAAGTTAGTGTCCGCTCGGCGTTGGATGCTTGAGAAAATCACTTCAATGCATCATGAGTGAACTTCAAAAGAGCGTGTCAACGAGAGGAAGTAATATGCTTACATTATAAACTTCACGACCTTACACTATTTTCTACTAAACTTCACTATTAATATTTGTGTCATGAATATTCGTTATCATTAGCCTGAATACTGAGTATTACGTGGCCTCCCAAAAGAAATTATTTAATTTTTTCATACCAAGCGTCACTCTCAACCGTTTGATTGTTCTATTTTTTTTACTCTTGGTGATACAATATACTAAAATATAGTGAAATCAGATACTTGGTGAGTTTTCATAAACTTATGAATTAGTAGTATATTTATCAAACGATGATAAGTTTTTAATTTTTAAATAACATAATGTAGTATTAATTTCAAATAGTCATACTGATCTTCTTTATTATCAAAGTAATTTAGATAAGAAAATATCTTTTGGTTTTCATATATGACAAAAACATAATGAAACAATAAATTATGACGAATTATCAGTTATATCGATTTTAAATTCGAAACAACCAATTATTGTCAAAATGAAAATTTATTTAAATAAGATCACCGTTATTCAAAATGGAAGATAAGTTTTTTTAAGAGATATAAGAACATTATTGAATTTATTTTTATATATTAAAAATATTAGGTTGGCCCTTATATCTTATCATTTGTCAGATTTTTGGTGCGTTCGTTGTGGCTTCTTAATCATAATAAAACAAAATCCCATACTGAATTCAGTTCCTTTCCAGAGGTTGAAATATAACATCTCGGTGTGTTTTTTAAGAAAAACATATTTTTTATAAAATATTTTACCCCTTTAACTTACATGAAATGATCAATTTGACACGTCATCCTTTATTACTGCAATAAAAGAATGACGCAACATAGTCATTAAAACAAAACTGATAGAGATGATAAAAGAAAAAAAGAAAACCGGTCACAATATTGTGTTCGATGAGAGTAAATAAAAGGTGCTAACTAAAAATAATGCAATTTAACGTATGAAATGGCACTGAAAATTAATTAGTCGAAAACCTTGGTAAACAAGGTTCTTTATCGCATTGGGGAAGTGAATAAGCTCGACATGTGATTGCTGCACGGGTAAACTACTGAACGGCGCGAAAAAAAGATGTCTTCATGCGTTCCTTTGAAAGCTTGCCAATTACAGTAACCGTTTTTGGCAAGTTAATAACTGCATATGAAAAGCCGATACTTTGTACTTATTTTAAGCGAAAAGTCTTACTAATAAAAAATAATCATCTGTTTCTTATGGGATTCTCAAGGTATGATGAAACTCTGACTGAAATTAGGTATTGTGATCAACTCGACATAAATTGAATGGTTTGTGATTGCTACAAAAAAAGAGACCGAATTTAACATACAGCAGTAACATCATATTGCATCACGACAATGCACGGCCGCACGAAGCGTTCGTCTTAGAAAAAAAATCTGAACCGATCTGGGTAGTGCTTTTACGTTTACTCTATCTATTCCTATAACATTGTTTTATCGGATTTCTGTCTGTTATGGTAGTTACAATATGCTATCGCCAAAAAAAAAAAATTCGAACTAAAAAAGATGTCGAATATTTTCTTGTTTCGTTGTTCTTGTCGAAACTGAATGATATTTATAAAAAATGGATTCCGAAAATTCAACGATAGAATAAAGTTGTACTAATTAAATAAAATTATGATAAAAAATAATAATAGAAAAACTGATATTTTTTCATTCTACCGATTATCACTGACACTACTTATAGGCCAAGAAATAGTTCTATCGGTGAATTATGTAAAATATGAAATTAAGAAGTATTTAACTAAGCAGTTAAAAATAAAAGTTTTATCAGTAGGATAGTTAGCATATATTTTTAGGAAATGTATACTATTAGAACTGTTTATAAATTTAAGGATAGCGTAGGTCATATTACACTTAGATTGATTAATTAGTTTATTTATTTAAGAAAAATCGTAAGCAACTATTAAAATTAATAATTTCTTTAAATCAGCTAATGTTAACGTTTTAAATTCGTAAACATGTTATTTATAAGTTATGGCCGGGATAAGAGCAACGATTTGGCATTCCGAACGAAAAAACCACACCTGTTTAAAAGAACATAAGTAATTCAAGAGGACCGCCCTCACGAACGAAGCGGAGGGAAGGAGGGTGCATGGCGCCCCTATAATGTCGTGTCACAGGTAAAAGCGCCCCACCTGTTGTTTAAATCTATGTCTGGGAACGTTTTTGAAACTATGTTTTTCAATCTTTCATCTTATATTCAACGCTAAGCTTGTATCACGTATATCAGAAAATATGAGAAAAGACACAAGAATATTATATAATAATTTATATTTTTTAACAATAATATGTGAATGTTTTGTGATACAGAATAAAGTGTTGTGGTATTTTACAATATTTTATAATTAGATAGATACATACTAAGACTGGAGTATAAACTATTGGCTATATAGAAAGAAATAGGTTTTACTAGAATATGTGATATGGATTTGAATGTGTGATAAATGATATAATATTAATTTTAATTTTTTCAAAGGTAAACGGATAGCACA
Source organism: Rhyacophila evoluta (assembly GCA_022683975.1). Lineage (NCBI taxonomy): Eukaryota > Metazoa > Arthropoda > Insecta > Trichoptera > Rhyacophilidae > Rhyacophila > Rhyacophila evoluta. Next base: position 9,373 of record JAGVSQ010005929.1, read on the forward strand.
ATAAAGTTATAATATTAGAAGTAATAATCATAAAGCCTTGGTAGTCACAAACATTCAGTGATTATGAAAAGAAGGATATCATATCGACTGTGGAAAGGAAAAAGGATGTAAGCCTGAATTTTCTAAAATAGTTTTATTCGATAATTAAAATTTACACAACTTAATATACGTTATGTCAAAAGGATGTAAGCTGAAAGTGCCAAATTAGTGAAAAAGGACTTTTGCCATAATTATATTGGTTATTCTTAAATAATTTAATAAATTAAAAACACAATAAGTAAATAAAACACCAATTTCAGTTTTCATGCACTTCAAGGTTATTCTTGTGTATTTCTTAAAGTATAATGTCTATACCTTAGTAAGCTGCTGTAAAATGGATTTAACAGAGAAACTCAAATATTAAAACTCGAGTATTTCAAAACTCACTTTTTCACTTTGCCGTCTTTTGTCAGTAATACGACGATATGATATATCTAAACAAAGAGACAATTATTTTACTTTGTATGCTAATACATTATAATATGTTCAATATACGTCGTAAAATTAGTACGTTATTAGTGATACGTGACCTTACTATCACGAAAGCTACCACGCTGAATGATCGCGGAAGCTCAAAAGTATATTACGTTATACACCATTCCAGCTATTGAAGGTCACGTCACTTGGTAAATAGTGCATACGTCTACGGAGAAATCTTATTTCATTGAAATTTGCTTGTATGGAAAAAATATTATGTTGTTTTGTATACGAAAATGATATATTTAAAAATAAGAGAATTTTTATTTTCAAAACGGTATAAATTTTGATATTGTAGCATATAATCCAACTAAAAACGTGGAAGCTCTGTTCGGGTTTGAAATAATTTATAGTTGCTACAGATTACGTCGGGGAGAGAGAGGCTTTCTTTTTGTACCTACGAACGAGTTAGAGGGAAGAGAAAAGCGCAATGTCGTTTCAGGATTTTCAGGTGTGAGTGAGTGCCTAGTACCTATTGCCTACATACAAAATTACTTTGCGCAGATTTTCCTCTGACCATAAAAGAGGATTTTTCACTGGCTTCTTTTCGTTTGAAATAGTAAAACAGCTTGTTTTATTTACTTATTTTTCAAATCGAGTTTTTCATTTGATGCATCGCTGTTCAAAAAATATTCTGAATTTTTATTTATTTGTGTAAAAACTTTACTCAAAATGGATATTTTTCATTAATTATCAAAAAAATTTCAGCATAACGTAGTTCTAAAATTGATGTTAGTCTTTTAAAAATTTCGAATTACGAACTTTCGCTTGTTTATACTATAGAAAAATGCCTGCATACGAAATCCACACAGACGTTTTAGTCGCATGCTTTTATTTTGATGTTGATTAATTAGCAAGTGGTAAGTTGACATTCAGTAAAACAGTATTTACAAAAATGGATTATTGTATATTTTTTTTTACACAATACACATATTTCAAGTACAAAATTAAATAATTAATCATTTTGTCAACGGAAAAGAGTTTTAATTTAATGTAATATTTTAGAATTCAATTTAAACATATTGTATTCGTGATTTATTTTATGATGTGAAAGAACGATAAAATATAATCAAATATTAGATGTTCTAAGCGTTTTTATAAATAATTTTAAAGAAGTATTGATGAAGTTTTGTTGTTTTTTTTTTAGCAATTATGTTGACTATGGAGCTAAACCGATATTGCGTATATGCAGGCATAAGAATCAATGTGAATGTGTCATATAAAAGAAATAGCTGATTAAAAAGACTTGTCCAGCGGTAACATGACCATAGTAAAGAAAATGCGAGCTTTTTTTTGCAAGTAAAAGTAAAGCTTGGCATTTGCACTTATTAAATGAGTCCCTAAGCTCGTTGGCATCGGACGCCGGTGCATCGTGGAACGTGAATGCGCCTGTTGCTTTCACTTTGCCAAGGCTAGAATAATGTATGTAACCACTTGTGATATTGCCAACTTCATAGTTGTATTCTGGCGCCGCCATGGTGTTTGTAAATTGACATGATGTAATTATTGGAGACGCCTGGCATCGAGAAGTATTTTGTACTTGGCAAAAACATCAGCGTCGCTTTGTTAGTTACAAATTATATTTTAAACATTATGTTGATCACGTAACATCTCGTAAAAATTATAATTATAATTACAAACGAAATTAAAATGTATTTTGTTTTATTTAAAAACAAAACTAATACAGTACGCTCTTTGCTTAATTTTTATTTAATTGATGAAATTGGCAGCAAAATATCAATTATTATCAGTAAAAAATATCATGAATTAAAAGAATGGTGTTTTTTTTTCTCAAAGTAATTTTATATTCAATTCAATATTTTGTTATTGTATTTTTAAATAACACCGTTAATTACCGAATAATTTAAAATCTAATATAGGGAGTGAAATAATCAGGTCTATAGATTAGTATTTGTATATTTTTTAATGGTTCAGTTTTTTTTTATTAAAAAAATCAGTTTATTAATAGCTAATTAAAACAGAAAACATTTTAAATCGGCGTCGTATCCAAGGACTAAATTTGAATTTCAAATTATTATTGACCGCCTTACAAATACCTACCTCTTTTGACAAAAAAAAATTTGAAATAAAGAAAATCGAACGTCTTTTGTTCTGCGTTTATATGTTTTTACATCTTTCTTTACGCAGACAAAACAAATATACGCCGAAAATATAATCGCTTCTGCTTCAACAAAAGAAATAATTAATTTTGATGAAAAAACAAGGTGCTCGAAGATTACTCGGAATTTTTAAAAAGAACACTGGCTTGATAAGGAATTACGTAAAAAAAATCTTTATAAAATATTTTTGCAAGTACAGGAAACAAGGAAATGCTTTTTGAAAAGTTCAGTTTCATTTATTTCTATTTAGATGGTCCTACATTGTCAGGTTTAAAACTGACAGATTTTAAAAATGGTCCATACTTATAATATGAGCTCGGTGTTGTTCGGGCAATAAAACTTTGTTTTTTCTCGCTCTTCTCTTAAACAAAATCTGTATAACAGTGTCAGCTTGGTAAAAGTTTTAGAAAGTTTTGCAACTCCATTTGTTATGAATCATTTTTATGGCGCAAGTTTTAACGGTGGATTATTAAAAAAATATATGGGGCTGTGTATAATGTTTCAAAATGTGATAAAAAAATATGTTGCGAATTGGTCGGTCTAATGTAAAGGTTGCGTTGACATTGTCAAAAATAAAGTTTTCACTTAGTTTATTACACTTTTTTGCAATGAAACCTTAATTTAATTTATTTATTTAACATTTCTATTTTTTAACCATATTAACTGAATACCCTAGATACAAATACATACTATCAAATAGTGATAATTTATCAGCAGGATTCAACCTTTATTAAGAACGAAATGTACATGACAGATTAAATTTACATTATCTTAGCCGACATATAAATGTTTAAAAAATATTTGAATCAGGCGATTTGCTTATTAAAAAAATATCTTAACATGAAAAGAGTTTCATTAACCGCAGAAAAGATATGCTCATGTTTATAATGGAGCTAATATTTCGTCTTTGATTTTTTGCATTGTTAAGCCCATAGTTTTATTTTTTAAATTTTCGTCACATATAAGCTACATACGTGAAGCATATACGTAAGAGCATATTATATATTCGTGTAATGCATAATTTTAATGAAATTTCTCTGCAAATGGATTGCAAATAATTTAATACCTGTGTCATCATTTAGTGTAATAAATTAAGCACAAATTGAAACAGGAATTTTATACTCAACTAAATCATCTGCAATCAAACTTTTTTGGGTCTCAAAAATGTTCTAATAAACCAAAAATTTAGCTCTATCATTGCTTTTCATCGATAATTCCGATTGTAAAAAAATAAATACAATGATAAACACGTTTTTTGTGGGATATGGATTTAAATATTGTCCTAATTTTCTCTACGCTGCATCCATAATAATTTAAATAAATTGTAGATTTTGAGAGGCTCTTTATATTTAATTTTTTTTTTTGAAGTTTGAAAGAATTGGCTACACATATACTGATCATTTTTTTCAAATTGACCGGATTTGGCGTTAAGATTGACGTATTAGCAAGTCTAGTAATATATTAACAGTAATGAATATAAATTGCTGACTTCATAACTTATTCATTATTTGTTACACTGGTACCATAAATATAAAACCAAACCATCGTAAAATTATACTCATAAAATAACTGTGTTATAATATATTAAATATCTTTTTATCAATAGTCTAAGAAATAGTTTAAGAAAACAAATACACGTCAAAACACCGACGCGAGATTAAACGATGTTTTTATAATAGTACCAGAGACTATTATCTGATATTCACTATTTGCAGCTGCTGATCACATCCATGCATTGTAATTTAGACAAATACAATAAGCCAATGTTATAGGTGTAGGTCATTAGCAGTCATCATTATTTTCTATTTTGTTTTCGTATTGCTGTATACTGTTACTTACTATTTATCAGTGTTTTATATTTATTATTTGTATTCTCTCAAAATTTTGGGGCATGAATGTAAATGTACAAAAATGTACAAAATCCACATATTTTTTATCACCGAATCCAAAATGTGTGGCTACCGGGCTTTGAAAATTTCGTATTAAAATTAAGATGGTACAAAGTTTTCATTCACACCTTAATTACTACATTCTGTAAACCAATGGCATAGTTAATTAATCACAAAACGATGTTATGTTGAAACGCATTTCCGCTCTGGGGTAAGCTCGCGGCTTGATGATTCCAAGACTCAAAGTGCAGAAACCATAACAACAACCGAGAGGAGTGGTCGGCGGTATTTTGCCACTGACAGCGTGACCGCGTACACTGGCGCCGGAACGTCGGTCTCTGAGAAACTGAAGTGCTCTGTGTAAACATATATCTCTGTCGCTTGGGAAAACTAATTGGAATTTCCATTACAATACTTTAATAATGAACCATTTCATAGTGCTGTCGCTAAAGTATTTAGGACTTATTCAGCACTTGCTCAGTGTAATAAACTGAGGCTGAAATATGAATTATTTTCATCCACCCGGTAGTTATTCTAAATATTTACAACTGTTAAATAAATATATTATACTATGAAATTTGAAATATTTTATTCTCTTCGTATCATTTGTTTCTAATTATTATTTTTTAATTTTTTAAATATAATTATTCATTCTTTAAAACATAAACTACAATTATTAAAATATAAAAATATAACTTCACAAGTTAATTAAATATTGTTTTATAAAAAATATTTAAGGCTGTGTTTTACACTAGTTACACTACTAAAATACCTATCGATAGTGCTTGTTAATACGAATATGTAGAGGTATAATTTAATATTCTTTTTAAACTAATTAACATGTAGGTCTAACAATTGAATACGAATATAATTAACTGACATGTATATATATATATTAAAGAATATAATCTTTTTCTTTATAACTTTATTAAATCAATAAAGCAATAATGTTACATTATGATATGGTGTTATCACCGCTTAAAGGTGGTTGATATCAATTGATTTTAATTTGCCTTTTTATCTCAAATCTGTATGTAGAAATTCACAATATATTTATACAATTATCACGTTGATACATGAATATACTAGATTGCTTTCGTAATGCACTAAGTATAGTTTTGTATAGAATAAACGTTAATCTAAAATGACACCTATGTATGTATGTTCGTATAGACAAATTAATGGTAAAATGATTAAAAATGACAAATAATATCGGTGATACTCTTTCATTCCGCTAATTTCATGTAAATGTTTTAGCTTACAAAATTTATTTGAATTGTTATATTATTTGTGTAAAATATATAAAAACATATCTCTTATATAAAGACTGTTGAAAAATAATGTTTTTTTTATTATTTTTTTATTTATGTTATATTTATATAGGTTTATTTCAGCTATGTTTGATACATTTTAACAAAAACAAAGTATATAATTCAACATAAATTAAAATTTGAATTTTAAGTTAACATTTGCTTAAAAAAATAAAAACCTGCATACACGAATATGTGGAGTTCATTTAAAGACACAGTTGAAACTTAAGTCAGGCTAAACTTTTTTATAGGTCCAATCTTTGAGTGTCATATAAATTACACTATGATCGTGTGTGAGACAACAATGTGATTAATGATGAAAAATAATGTTAATTAAATCTAAGATTATAAAAGTATCATTATTTTTTTTCAAAAGAAGTTTTTATAAAGCTGTATAATGGATAATTATAAAAGGTATACTGTAATGATGAGATATTTATGAATATTATTTGATATTCAAATATGTTATATTAATTTTGGCAAGGCCACTGTGTGATATTCATATCAAAACGAAATTGCCTGACTTCATTTCTAACGTTGAAAGGGCAAACACCACAAAATCAAAAAAGATTCGTTGCGACCGCAATTAAAATAAACGATCCTATATCTGACCATTTCGTGTATTAAGCTCCAGCGTAAGCTTCAAGTTCTGTATGCGTGAGAAGCTTTTGCAGCTTTTAGTTTGTATGTTCTGTGACTAAATCGGACATATGTCCTGCGGACTTAGTGACTAACTGACGTGCGGTTTTGAGAGGTACCTCATTTGGGTTTACCCGCCTGAATATTGCAATGTGAAATTTAATTTGTTGCACGTTCACTTTGATGAAAAATAAATTGAGATGAAATAATTTTATAGCAACACATAATATTTTAAGTTAATTAATAATAATTTAGAAACAAATTAAATATAACTAGGAGACGTAGTAATCTGTTTTAAAAAGATTATATTTTTTTTAAATTTTCTCACGTCGTAGTAATTCTGATTTTTTTACCATGTCTGCTCCGATAGTTGAACATATCTATACAATGTGAAAGTTTCCACTCTGAAAATAGAGTATATTTATCTTCGCAATATAAAGACATGTGATGAATTTCACGAGAATTGGTTGTTAGGCAACTGTTCAACTAACTGTCTATCGATACCAGAAAAAATAATATTTGTACGAAACTAAATCTATAAATTTTGGCAGCATAATAACATTGTTGTCTATGATCTACGAAGGAATGTATTGGTTAACAACAGGTAAGTGGTAAATTGAAAAACGGAAAAACTGAAACATGGAAAAAATAAGATACCTACATCGTTCCCAAGGAAACTTTCTTTTGAAATAAGATCAAGTTTGTTGGAAATTACAGCAACACAAATATCACGTACCACCCTTCAAAGTTGGAGCTTGTAATAATATCCGGTAGGTTTTTTTCTTTCCGCTTGAATACCCATTCATTATTTCACTCTAGAGATTCTAGACTAGTATCGTCTATTCCGGAATACTTTGCATGCAAGTTGGATGCCTTTTATTGAGTTAACTCTGCCAAACTTACCGGTCCATTTTGTTGCAAAAGTTTTTCATCAGATCGCGGCCATCGAAGCGCAAAAAAGGTTCAATGAAGTTAAAACGAAAAATGTGAAGTAAAATATGGCATCTGTGACCTACATTGTCGCACTAACTGGAGATGCTAGAAAAACAACGTCATACATTATATGCTATATATTAAACGTATTATTTTGTAGTTTATTTAGTTTCGTACAAATATGTAGAAGTTTGTCTCCCCGGTAGCGTAGTTGGTAGCGTGCGCGCCTAACGATCCGGGGGATGCGGGTT
>JAGVSQ010005930.1:0-17029 GCA_022683975.1 Rhyacophila evoluta
ACCTAGGTGGAAGATATCAATATCCGAGGCAATCTCGTTAAACATTACCATTGCCATCCGCATTGGAATGACTACTGTCCGGAGAGCCTTGCATTTAGTTTCGATTTCTTAGGTAGTTATCAGGGACATACAGACCAAAATTAGCAAGAGTTATCAATAAGACCACGTATAAGTCGAAAAAAATATGTCGTCAAATACATATGCCTCCTCAGTTTTAAGCTAAAATAATGTAATATTTCTCCCAAATAAAGAATAGCGTGGGCGGTTTTACACGGTGAATTATTGATACGCGAAGAATCGTTAAGAATGATTAAACCATTCGAATGCTGAACGACAGTTAACAGTTTTTTTGTGATAACACTGAGAAATGCCAACAACGATCGATTTGTGTTTAACTTTTTTTAAATTCCACAGTGAACAAAATATGTGATATATTTGAAAGATGTAAAATAGTTATTTTATCTAATCAATTATCAGTAGTAGCATCTCGTAATTTTGAATAACATTTTAAAGTGATATGAGTTTATATCCTATGTGCGAATATATGTGTTATATATACGAGTGTTCGTATGATCTCTCATATTAATGATTTATTACTTAGAAGCATAACTAAGAGCGAGTGTATTTGCTTTAATCACCATTTAAGGCATTCTTTGTCAATATGAATGGATCGAAATATTATTTTACTAATTAATTTTAAGACACAATTGTTTTAGTATTAACTTCGACTTTACACATGACAACTTGATTCTTCATAAAATATTTTCAAACGAGTTTTTGTAGTTGATCAAATTAAAAATATTATCTAATGCTAATCAATGTAGCAGATCTTGTGTGTGTTTAAAAATAGAATACAATAAAAAATAAAAAACATCGTGAAGTTTAAATGGGGAATAAGATCTTTTTATTTGTATCGATGTTTTAAATTGATATTATGTATTTTATTAGAATTGATATAACTTCTTCATATTGATAATAAAACACAAATTATATTTCAACAATTATATATAAAGCACACATTATCACATTTTTTGATGATAATTGGAATAAACAATTATTTATATTGAACATTAGTTTTCATTTCAGTTTTCGAACATCAGTGAAAAGAAATACCATAACGCTCAATATGATGTCGATTTATGACAGCGTTACTCAATTTTGGGCTTTTTGGGCTACATTTCAAATCGTAGAGAAAACTAATTTTAGTAATGAATGAATGATTACGGCCTACAAGATATGAAAGATTCTGATCTTTGCGACCAGAAGAAACTTCTTCGTGTGATAGTGGAATTTTGTTTTGGTATGAGTTGTCATTAGGCTGGTAAACGATATGAGGCTGGGTATAGGCGAGAAATAAAATGGTTGAGATTACAACAAAAAAATTACAACTCTTAGTGTCCGCTTAGTTTTTCTGTGGAAACATCGAAATGATCAAGAATGTCTATAATCATTGATTTTTTTTATAATAATAAATGTCGACTCGATGGCTGAGTTGATAATCGTGGATGTTGTGATGCAGGACGTCTCGGAATTAAGCCCTGCAGTGGCATCAAGCTTTCAAATTTGAAAAATAGAGGTCATGGTTTTTATTTTGAATCGTCATCGAATATATTTTAATATTTTTACCGTCGAATCTGAATCTTCAGTCCATTATTTCTTGCTCGCAGTTTCTCTTCAAATTTATTTATAAATCTATAATAAATAAATATTTAAAAAAACCTCTTCTTACTCTTTCAAAAGCTGCGGTTCTGGAGATCAATAAAAACGTTTTGAATTCAAATTATGTAAAATATTCTAGATCAATAATTATTTAAATTAGCTATAAAAATCATTTTACTATGTATTAAAACCATATAAAATTAGTGCAATAAATGCTAAAATAATGATGGAAGCAAAGGAGATGACTTGTCCAGGCAGATATTATTTACCGACTGATGATTGTATCAAGACACTTTGAATATTCTTTCTTTCCCCCTCTGGGAAGTTCAAATGAGTGATGGATGCTGCCGTCATCCGCAAATACGTCATTTAATACACACAGATACATGCTGCTTCTGGATTTAAAACGAAATAATTATTTCTGTTAACATTGATCAACATATTTATTTCGTCATGACATCATTCAAATCATTGAGGTTTTGATGAGGAATAAAGTATGAAGGTCTTGCAATCAGTATCCGGGCCATGACGTGCTATGAAGCAGAGACGCGGCTGCATTGGGCGGTATCAAGCGGGGGCGCAAAATATAATTTGTAAAATTTGAGGAAGCGGGCGTGACCTAAAAAAACGAGAAACCAGAATCTTTGGAATGGCGAGAAAAATATTTTCAGGGCACGAGACCTAAAAAAACATGTAAGAGGCGGCATTGTATAAACTTGCAGCACACTGAAAATTTATCGCACGGCTTTTATCAGTATACATAAATGAAAAAATAAAATAAAATATTAGTACTGTTCTTTTACTATTTACCATCGGGCAGTAAGTGTTAAAATCGGCTGAACGTAGTTACGTTTTCGATGAAACGTATGTTTTATAATAATTGTTAATTAATAGTTTTTAACGAATTCTTGACTCCTTATCTACTGATAAAAATCAATTGAGTACTAATTGTGATTACTGGTGAGTGTTTGATTAGTAGGACAAATTATCAAGATAATTGAATGGACTTGTTAGTATTGTAGCTCCGGATTTTTGATTGTGTTAAAATAAATATATAATCAGAGTGCGTTTCCGACTTTGGAAGAAAAAGAATACAGAGTGCTGAATAATAATTATCATGGCTGCAGAGAAATCGCAAAAATGGTAAGTACTCACAAAACATAGAAAAACTAATTAAACCCTTTTGGCACTAGTTTTAAATACACGTTTATACTTATTACTTAAAGACCTATGGTTATAGGAGAGATGTTTATAAAATATCGTAGTCATTTTCATGAGACATAATTGTATTTTTTGTCGATTTGAAAATCTTAGTTTATTTTTAACACTTGAAATAAATACTTCAGAAGATACGTAGCATTTCAGTTGAATAGTGGCCGTGTGGTTTTCGTCTAACCCTAATAAAGTATGAAAACCGAAGGTATGCCATATAAATCGTTGAACGTTGTAATATGTAGCCTTATGTAACTAAGTGAAAGCGAATTAAAAATATTATCATTACACATAAACGAGTATGGATTTTTAAATAATATACATCATTTTTAAATAATATATAAAAATAACAAATTAATGCTATAGAATTAAAATATAAAATGGCATGTCATACTGTATTGAATTCAGTCTCTTACAATCAGAATGCTAATTTTTTTAGCTTATTTTTTGTGAATTAAATTGAATCAATGTATTTTTTTTCATTTATCTGTCTTTATAATTATAAATATCTAGTATCATTTATTTATTTTTAGCGCCATCTAGTAAAGATTCGAGTAACAATTTTAATATTGGCCAATGATGAAACACTACCGGTGTCTTCCGAAACTAAGAAAATGTAGGAATCTACTTACCGTCGAAAATCTACGTCAAAAATTGTCAACATTGGTGAAAACTACGAAACAGTAAAACATAATTATTAAAAAATATTATGCATGATGCTTTTACAAAAAGTTTTCGATAATAAAGAATAAATATGTGATCTTGATTGATTTCTTATTTTGTAAATATAAGTTCAACTTGTTATTACGATAGTCGACTATTTTTTAATTGCAGTAGACGGAATAACTTGCCGGTTCATTAAAATGTCATAATAACAGTAAATTTCTAGAAACATGTCATTCGATTTTTGACATAAAATATTCCAAACTATACATACTATAAAATATAATTATTTCATACTTCCCCACCATCGAAATATTATTATTTAGGTGTCGGAAGCACGATGTTACGCATAAATTTGCAGTCTGAAAAAAATATATTTTTGATCTTATAAATTTTTTAGTAGATTAAATTGGGAAGAAGATTATTATTTAAGACATTTTTAAAAATCGATGACTTTTAGTTATTTAATTTCTCGACGGCAGAGGGAGCTGATTCAGTTTTTACCAAATTGAAAATTTCAGTCGAGTGCGTGTTATCGTTGAGGTCGGTTCTGTACCGTTTGACAGAAGTGTCCGCCATATTCGTTTTCAAATGCATAAAATTAACAAAATAACATCTGTCACATGAAAATCTTTATCGGCAGCAGTGCGCAAGTGATCGTGCTTCAAGAGTTAAACATATGTTTTCCTATCATGTCATTATTTAACAGTGAAGTTGACATGTAAGAAATATGTATTCATAACCTCGCCCGTTCTGATTGCAATAGTTGGCAAATTCGATATGTAAACACACCTTTCATGTTGGCTGTAATGAATATTTTTGTTCAGTGTATAATTCCTTGACAATTGTTCATTGATTACAAAGTGCGTCGATGGCACTACCAGTGCAAGTGATATAAATTATACGAAAAAAGTCTCATGTATAGCTGACGTTTTGACTTCACTGCGATAAAAACAAGGGACCTAAATTTTATTGGATGGCGAAATAATCTCAAAGGTAAAATTACTGCTTTGCGAAATTACATCTATTCAATCGTATATTATACATTTGAGTTTGCTTTATAATTAAATTACTCCAGCCGTGACTGGTAATGAACCGTTTTACGAAAAGTTTTTAACTAAGAAACATTATTTCTTATATTTTTAGCCGTCAGCGAAGTATACCTACTTATGAAGTAAGTATTGTGTAAACCGTAAACATTGACCAATATAACGTATGTTGTCCTTTCGTAATAACTAATTTCGTTTTTTTATGGCACATTATGAATAAGTAATATAAACGAAATACTGAATGCCGAACACACTATTAAATGACATTTACATTATTATAAATTTTACACTATTACTAAAATATTATAATTTTATAACATATATTATCTACAGCGTATATTCTTATTAAAACAGTTATTTATTATTTGATTAATAATTTAATCAGAGGCTTTCAAAGTTCATTTTTTTGCGTAAGGTCAAACAGGTTAAGTATTGTTTTTACAGTACAGTATTTTAGAATAATAATTTATGGAAAAGATATTTAAAACATTAGTGTTTATGGTCGAAAGTGTGTAAGTTATACAAAAACTAGTTCAGTATCTGCCTACTTCGTTATTACCACATAAAAGAGAGAGTATTTTATGGTCACCTAATCTTGTTCTGTGTAAGTAAGTGTTAAGTTTTGTCGTATCTTCACTATCTCTTAATTAGTATAAATTTATATCTTGGTTGATGGATCTTTCTGATACTAATATCACTGAATATCGCCTTCATAATATTATTGTCAGCAATGTCTCTATAATTGCCCTTCGCGGCTGATCCGATTTCATGCAATACATATTGTCTTCCAACGACCCGGTGTCTTCTGTGTGATTCTTCTCAAAATTCGTGTATACACTTTGGCTGCCAAAACTTTCTCCAAGGGTCGTTCTTTTACTGAGGTGGTTAATCCGATGCCACTACAGCTTCGTGATCTCCAGTTGATTCATTCCGGTCTATGATTAAAGTTTCAGCCATTCCATCTACATAATACTTTCTCTCTTTTCTGTTGATTTGTTCATAGCTCACTGGGTAATTTAAACTTCATGTGTTTAGCCGATCCAAGAGGACTGCTAACGAATTTCATCGATTTGATTCCTGACACAATGCAAAGATCCATGACAACTATGCTATCAAAATACTTACTACTGAATAACGTCTGTTCTATATATTCCGTCGATGAACGATTCATTTGGAAGATTATACATAGAAATATATAATGAAGTAACTATTTGCTTATTTACATTGTTCTTTCTATAATAGAACACAAAATTGCAATTACTTTTCAATATTCAAAGTTCTAAACAGATACCTTGATAACAAGTATATGGTCATTTTTTAGTATGGTAGAACCTCGATTATCCGAATTGGATTTAATATTTTATTATTTCAAAGGTTTTGGTGAAAGAAGAAAGTTACGATGAAGAGTTAATTTATAATGCTGCTATGATACTAAATACAATATAAACTCCAGCGCCATAGAAAATTTGAAAAATCAATCAAAATGTTCACAATGTGTAGATATCTATATTTTTCTCTCTCCTTTCGATTATTTTTTTGTCTTTTTTTTCGATTATCCGAACTATCCTTATCCCCAATTAGTGCGGATAATCGAGGTTCTATTGTATGTATTTATTATTTGACAACTGATTTTCATGAAAAAACTGTTAAGATCTTATGTAAAAAATATTTCATTACTACAGATATATTTACATATTTCGAAGTTATTTATTCGATTCATTGATCTCATCCAATATTAACATAAAATATGGCTACGCAAATAAGTGCCTTGGAAAGGAAGTTAAAAAAATCACTTAGTGTCGAGATAATTTACTAAACACTTGAGTAATTCTTTCCCCGAGAGACGGTAATCTTCATAAATTTAATTAAAAAGTCCGCTCTGGCCTTTTCTTTGATACGGATTTAATGTAGATAAGTGGACGGTATCTATCTAATTACGGATAAAGATATGTCACTGACCTGGCATTTTTTTCCAAAATGAAAAGCTATCTTTTGTTTTTTAATTGGCATGATCTAATTTTATAATATTTTAGTAATTTCTTTTAATTAAAATTTCGTAGATTTTTTCATTAATGTCAAACGCGTTCACTCTCTTGGAAATTGTTTTTTTGTTATTTTAAACGATTTCAACAATTCTTACAAATGAGTATATTTCAACAATTCTTACAAATGAGTATATGCTCCGCTTACTTTGAGATGAATATTTGAGTTACGAGCAATTGTCACATGATAGCTTTAGCCAGTATGGGGACGATATGTTTTTTTTTTACATTTGGTATAGCTTATCACGGATACAAATTTATATCTCAACGCTGAATTCATTTTTGGCTTGATACACCAATAAACATACGAATGTTTTGATAGTTTATGTGAATATTAAATAAATGTTTCTTACTATCATAATTTAGTTTTTAGCTTTTATTTTTTCCTCTAAATTTGATACTTTAATTTAACTGACCGCATTAAATTAAACACAACGCTTTTTATATCATATTATAAACAATTCGAAATAGTTACTAAATATAACTAAATTAAATATCGACTATGTGTAACATTTTAAATATTTTGATACACTCGGCGATGTTATTATTGAAGTAATTTATTATAAGTAATTGCTTTAACATGTACATTTTAATGTTTGTCCGTTTTACATTTGTTGAACAATTATATTAAATTAATAATCCATCAGTTTTGTCACTTGCTATTCCGACGGTGACAACATAATTAAGATTGTTTTCCATTTTTTACGTTAAATCACGATACTTATCGCTTATTATTCCACATATTATAATTATATTATGCACAAATTCAACAATAATAATTAGCAAACATGCATTGCACAGATATAGATATTGAATGCATTATAATGAACCACTCATACCGATTAAATTATCAGTGATGATTTTTTCCAGTAGACCAGAGGTCGGCAAACCGTGGCTCTTAAATTATGCACGTGCGGCATTCCTCATTGAATATTATTTGAGATTTCTCATTTTTTTTGCTCTTCCACCCTCCTATACGAGTCTCAAAATAATTCTAAAACGTTGTGCTTCTCATATTTGGCTCTTGTGGTACAAGAGTTTGTCGGCCATTGCACTAGACATTCGTAATTTTCATGACACTTTACTTTCTATGTGTGAAAGCGGTAGTCTTGAATTAATTGGTTTATGTTATATTTTTTGGATTCCTATTACGCATGTGAATTATGAAAATTCTTACTGATTGCATCGAGGTTTCTTCGCAATGATACTAAATGAAGGGCATATACATAAATTTTAAGCTATGGCATTTAGGTTTATTTCCAAATCACATTAAAACGGCTGCTAAGCAGTGTGGTCGTAGGTCTACTCGCAAGAAGGAACGTAGCTATCGATCATTGCATGGAAACATTCATAAATGCTAAGTAACTAATTATATATGTACATATCTAATGGGCGATTTTTATCGTGAATACGTATTTATTATTCCTGAACATGTTAGGTTGCCTGCCTGTCCATTCAGCTGAAATGTAAAATAATTAATGCTCGATCACGAAAAATATTGAAATCGACACAATTACAATACAGAACAATCACAATTGGACATCAGTGCTGACACAGAATTTCTAAAAAATATACATAATTTTGCTAGAATATAATATAATTTACATTATACGAAAGTATTTACTTGTTTAGATTCTTTATCGGATTTTATTAATTTTGAATACAATAATAAAAACTTACACAGATCAAACTTGGTAACGAAGTTGATGGACCATAGGAATTATTTCGTTATACCGAATACATATGCGGAAAATATTTTCTATTACAGAAATGTACATTGAGTAGATTTGTCGCCTAACAATATGCAAGAGATTCAGTGGGATTGAATTTGTACTCCGTTACAAAAAAAATATGTAATATATTATGATTTGTTTAGTCGCTGAACTTTTAATTGTTATTATATATAGTCATAAATATGTCGGTTATTCATCTATCAATAAGGAGATTTTGAAGTCCCTGGAAATTATTTTTCTAAATTTTCACAGCATTTTCAAGTTGTCAATGTATTTAAACCTGATCAATATAGATTTATTGATAGCTCTAAAAACAATAAGACCTACCCTAATATACGCCGATGAAACCATCGAAAGACGAATATTCCTACAATAAATTCCGTCCACTTTTAAATGTGCACTTATTTATATTGAAAACATATTACAATGGTCATGTCCGTTTCTAATCTCTGTTGGATAACGCACGTATGATGTTACTCAGTCATATTGATCGATAAAGGTCGGATCACACTTAAATCGTTCTGTCACTTGACTTTGAAACCGCTACACGACTTTTGTATCTGAAGTTCTTCGTTTCATTGGCTTCCCTCGGAGTATTCTGTGACGTCATTATTATTCCAACACCCGTATTTGTCATAAATAAACTCACGTGTCATGAATATTGCACGTGTTCTTTTGTTCATCTCGTCTTATTCATATTTATGTACCCGTTCATTCGCAGCTTTCAGCATTAAGAGGGCTTAAATCTGTTATATCACTTCATATTATTATAATATAATACCCGAGTTCACTACTCTGCAAATCATTAAAAAAATCTACATTCTAATAGTGAACGAATCAAATCAACATTTCTTGGCACACTTCATACGGTAGATCAAGGTGTGTAACGACATCAAGGTTAATAGCTTAAAAGTTCGTCTACACCAAAGTTTTTCGATAATATAAATATGTGATGTTTTTTAAAACTTTTAAACGTTTTTTTTAAATAATAATTATATTAATTTTTAGAAACTTACAACTAATGCAAACAATGATTAAAGGTTCTGACAAATTTCCAGTTACTGTTTGTTCAAGTGCTACTGACTCAGTCATGGATTTAAAAAATCATCTTCTTCTTGACTTATTATGACGTGAATATGACTCCGTCTTTGTACGTTGTAAAATTTATATATTTGACTGTTTGCAAGAAATCAACAGTACGTATGAGAAAATCTACGTACGCAGAAATCAATGGGAAAACACTAATAAATAAATATTCATGCATCAATGGTACAGTTCCTTTGAAATGCTAGACAATATTGAAACTACTGGCAATGCGTACTGCCAGACATCGGTTTTAGTGGCTGGAGTGGAAAGGAATCCATGAGTTCTTTAGGACATTACTTATACCGAGTACTCATAGTGTAATGAGCGATTAGTGTTTTGACTTCCACTGTTCTTACGATAGATGTATATAAATATAAAATACTGTATTTAAATATGTTTACGGAAGCAAGTACGTGATATTAGAATTCAAAACATTGCATATTTGTGATTTCATTACTCTACCCAGAGTTAGAATTACAGGTAATCTAATAATCCGACCCTCGCAAAAGATTTCTCCAACATGTCATGTCCACTACCTCAATTTTGTAACTTTCATGTAAAAAATAAATGAATCCAGTAAACGTTAAATGTTTACGTAAGACCAGTACGAAAAATTTTCAACTGCAAATGGTAACTATTAGAGGAATAAGCCAATTTTTACAGCAACACTTACTTGATGTTTGGGGCACACTGGATGAATTTTTGTTTTGAATATGTTCAACGTAAAATAGATTTATATTGTATGCGCTAATCATTGCTAAAATTACATCCTGTCACCGGAATTCACTTGAGAGGGAGTCTTGTTCTCAGACACAAACTCACGTTAGACTTGCCGCTATTCACTATTAGCTATTTGCCGAGATGTCACTTCTAATACCGTCTGTTTATTCCATAATTGCCTTGTATGTTTAAAAACAGGGCGTTTGATATTAAAGTAGAACCTCCATATAACTGAGTTTGATATAAAGGACTGCGGATATAACAGCCAAAATATCCATAAAAAAGAAAAGTGTTAACATTGGAAAATGGTTGAAAGAATTTGTTCGATGACCAAGATTCAGACATAGATTTAAAAGGGTTAGAAACTTCTAATTTCTGCAAGACAATATAAAATAATGCTGGAGAACCAGTAGCAGAGATTTTTTTTTACAGTGGTTAGAAGGAAATGAAGGTTGCTCTGGATATCATATAATGACTAAAAGTGAAATAGTAGACGAAGTTATGATCGTCCAGACTTTAAAAATTTAAACGAAACTTGAATATTTTCTTGAAACCTTGCAGTGTGTCGTTTATCTTCTTTATAAAAATGCATTGGGAAAACCGATTTTCGGGCCATACATAACGGACATCCCCTCATCCGCACTAGTACGTTATATCTAGACCCTACTCTACTCAGTTGTTGATATAGATCTCCTAAACATTATCCTTTCTGTTTTGGGATACGCGGATTATGTTTCCGCAATACACCAAAAAGTCTTTCCCATATTAATAGATTAATTTTGTCGTTAATCAGAGCGTTAACATCTCCGGTATGTTTCGTGCTTAAAACCCACGTCGAACCTTCAACCTTCATAAATTAGTTCCCTTGTGGAAATATTCCCTCCTAGGGAAAAATGTTTACGTCCTTTTACATTATTTTTATGACCGCCTTTACGAGATTTTCGTCCTCGGTAACCTTTCCCCTTCTTCGAAGGATTTATTATTTTTAACTCTGCAATGTAATATGGCGCCTAACACAAGTCAAACATCCGCAGTAGTCGTAGGACCTTAGTTATATTGCTATTATAAAAACTTCAATAGTCTTACTAACTTAGGGACTCTATGCTTCGAGTCGCTTTCGGTATCATTCGCCAAACTATGTCATCAAAGTGAACGAGGATTCTTCGTTGCGCCTTTTCTTTATGAGAATTAACTATCACTTTTTTGATAGTCTGAGAAGGGGAGAAGATATAAACTGACAGACGGCCTTGCGAAGCATTTAATGGCGCAAAAATGGCGTAGTTATGTCATAGTAAAATGTAGATCCCAGCCAAGTATATCTCAAAGACACTACACTATTACTTGACACTATGATATAAATATTTGAGAAACTAGCCGAAGATATAGTTTAAAGCATAATATACGTCGGCAGATGTTTTAAATTGATTAACATTTTAATAGGTGGTGTTTGACGGGATTCTTTTTATATGAAACCATTTAAAATCACCAAAAGATACATATTTCTATCTATCGTTCGCGATTGAGATTTTTGAATTTCATTAATATCTTATTGCAGTACATGAACGATGTCTAAATATATATCAACTTCAGCCAGTAGTGTACTAATATTTCGAGCAAACTAACCAATCAATTAATTTGTATAATAACATTAAAAGGGTGACTCAGGTAAGTGAATATTATGCCTTTTATCGAAACAATTTCTGGGATACGATGGTGTGACTTCATTTGTAACGAGGGGATGATATTACCGATAAAGGGAAACTGACTTGGGCACCTATTGTGGATGCCTCAAAAGAGTCTTAAACTATCCTGCCTATTTTCAAGCTGGCTGGTTTTTGACGTCCTGGAAGATCGCTAAATGCTATCTTTATAAGGTATTCGGCGGAGTTATGGGATGCAAGTATGACCTGGGAGGACGCAAGAACGCTGGCGGGCGACGGATTCTTGGAGGTGGCATTTAGTGTCAATATGCTCCACGTAGGAAGCAGATATGGAAACAAATGTTGTTATAATCTAAATTGTTATAGGAAAAAACATAGAAACTTAACGACATTTTATATGATCGATTTCGTGTGACATAAAATTTAAAGACTATATATTTTTAATATTAATAAACACGTGAAGAATGTGCCCACCATCCATATGAAAATACTGAGAAAATTATTTTTGCTTTCGCGTTTGCATTCCCGCTTTTTCATATGCCGCCTAGAATTTTCTTCTAGAATCGTATTTGATATTCCAACTAATGAAATACCATAACAGCCATAAACAATTCAAGAAAAAATGTCGAGACGCATTATGACAAAGAAGTTGTTGATATAAAACCAAAGTCTAGACAAATAATTACAAAGGGTTACTATTGGAATGTGATAAGTAAATATCGAATTGCACTTGAGAGATTTGATGATTTTTTTTGTATGACCGAATGACATTTGGCCATTTTACTGACGAAATTCAGAAAATTCGATACTCAACTCATCTGAGATGAGCTCACATAAAGACGATAAATTGTCAATTTTAAGTGGAAGGTAACTTGTAAACCTGTTTAACCGTCATCCATGTTATGTTCACAAGTTGTTTTTCGTCAACTCTATTTCGGGAGTTTTCAACGGACGCCAAATATTGCATATGTTTTACAAAAAAATCAAAAATGTTTTGTTATCATCACTTATCAAATATAATTAGTCGGTGTATATAAATTTAAAATGTGATTTGTTTACAATAATAAAGCAACGTATTTATGATAAAATGCCTCCATTTCACAAAAGGTCTCATAACTTGACTGAAAATTGGCGATCACAACGGAGAAATTATACGCTGTTTGAAATGTCGGCAAAAATTTCCAAACCCCGATTTTCTTCTTCTCTTAGAGTCGTCCTTATATCCTACCTTTAACGCCGTTTTCTTTGCAAATAGTCTCCACCTTCGAAACTGGCAACTAGCACATTGAAACCCTCCTCAGGCTCAACCAATGGCACAGATTCTGAGCTTAGCTTTCTTCTCTCCTTTTCGTGATTGGTTGCACGTAATGGTGCCTCTCCACGATCCACTGAGTGTATTTTCTTATTTCCCCTGGAAAAGAAAGAGTTTTTCAAGTCTCTCATCAACACCAGACTTTTTACGAGTGCCATTTTTGTGAGTGACACAAGAGAAATCAGTTTTGACTAATGACTGTTATTAATTAAAATACCTTTTATCGCACAATGCTGATTTCGGTAATATTTAGATTAATATGATTTAAATTTTTTATGTTTATTTAAAATCATTTTCATTTGGGTTAAATATTATTTATGAATACTTGGAACAATGTCTTTAAGCATGGCATTTCCCTCGATTCCCAGAATAGCATTTTTTAGCAACAACTTCAACAGGAAGACGAGACAAAGGAGTCCGATAGTTTACTTAATATATATCTAAGAAGTTATGTACATTTAATTTGCGTATTGTCACAAAAAGTCTCCTGATGAATGATGATATTATTGTGAAAAGGCAATGAACGGCATGGTACGTTGGTTAGTTAGGTTTACGTAGAAATAAAACGTATTGCCAAGCTCGAGTCGATACTAGAAGTGCCAATCAGTGTGTTGCGGTTTCTAAAACAACTCGTGTGTCGTGTCCAGTCGTTCTTACTGTAGTGGTTCTGGCCGATACTCGCGTTCTAATCATAATCTATTCGCGAATTACGTGGCAGATAATTAAACCATTAATTAATTACTATCACTTATCAAATGGTATTACTCATTAGTTTGGATGTAATTCTTGTTAGGCAATCGATGTTCAATTATACGACGTTTAGGTGAAAGAAATTTTCAGTCTATACATATCACTTTATAGACACTTAGTACTCGAGTTACGTGATTTAAACTTTCGGCAACTTTTAAAAACGACGTCGCGTAATAATACAATTTATAGAAACCTACATTAAATGATTTTATTAAATATTACTCGTATAATAAGAAATATTTGTAGAAGATAAATCCAATTTATTTAATTGGTGGGTACACTAATTTCTTCGCATTCTTTCTTATCACCAGATTCATTATTTTTTCTTATCAGTCACAAAAACTTGTGTAGTGTCAGTTGGTCTAATTCGTAATGAAAGTGTTGGTTAAAAAAAAAATTACTGTGGATGTGGTCGATCGAAAATTAATGTTTATATGGTTGACAAAAGTTAAATTGGTGTACTGTATCCATAAAATGAAAATTCTGTCCAGTAACTATATTATGGTCGATACTGTCTTACATAGAATTTGAGTTCAACTGACAGTTTGGCTGTACTTTGCAATCAAAATTAATTTATCGGGACTTGTTGATAGTTTCATATTATGTTTTATACTTGATATTGTGATAAGAACTGTCATGCGGCTAAAATAATAAAAAAAGTTGGAAGGTGCAACTATGCCTAAAGGTGCGTCAAAATATCTTATGATTTATTGATTCTCACTCACCAGGTGCAATCAAAATAAAGTTCCTTATTAGTAATTAACGTGAATAATTGCATATATCACTCAAATCATGCAATCGGCTTTTGGATATTGAGATGTGTAAGGATAAGAGAATGTGTCTATTTTTGAAAGTTAGTTAGTCAATATCGAAATATATTAGACATTTTAATCGAATGAAACTAACCCATGCAATTTTATTTTGTTCCATTGGTCACCGAATGTAACCTCTTCCAGATTTCAAAATAAACAAAGATAACATTATTTTATATTATTATTAATAATTATGCTCTTACTAGAATTAAAAAAAAAAATACTCACCAGCGTAATAAGATTGCATGTATTATAACATGATATCTTCATTAAAAAAAAATATGTTTTTCTTTATAATTAGATCAATATGAATCCTGTATTCAACGGCCCAACGAAATTATAGACTTGATATTTAAGTTTAAATTGAGTTACAGCATTGGGACTTAATAAAAAGTACACTCATTTACTAACCAGTTTAACGTTTCTGCATGGATATTATTTTTTGCCAAAGGCGTTAAACAGCCTGTGGCCATTATGGCGGAGGCCACAAGCGCCAAAATAACTGATGAAAGGCACCAACATATTTCATTTAAAAATAAAACACAAATATTTATGTTTAAGCTTCTCCTCTTTGTGACTGCGAGGAATCTATGGATCATGCAACTTGTAAAATGTTAGAAAATGGTTTGAAAAGCAGCGAAGGTATAATTGATGATGCAAATCAAAAACAGGTGCATGAGAAAATCAACAAAAATGGCGTTGCATTTTAAAAAATATTTTGAAGCGTGTAATGTTTGTGTTATAATCAATTCAGCCTTAAGGGAACGTGGCCAAAATTCCGGGATTCTTAAAAACTTATTACTATTAGTTAGTGAGTTTGGTTCGAGTTTGAAACAATTTCTAAATGAAAAAGTTAAGGGTAAAATTAAGTATTTAAGTCCTCATATCCAAAATGAGTTTATTATTATTTTAGCCTGCAAAATAAGACAAACTATTATTGATATAAAAAAATCTAAATACTACAGTAAATTTCTAAGGATGCTTCTTCTGGCGATGGTTGTTGCTCACTAGCATGACATCTTTAAATTTCACTTTTGCTTTTAGTGTGGTACAAAATTTTAGGAAAAATAAAGATTTTTAATAATCAGTTGTAAAAAAAAACACAGGACACACAGCGTTATTCCAAATTATTCCAAGATTTAAATGATGTGATCATAAATCAGTTGAGTATTAGATTTGAAAATGTGCATACTAAAACATCGTTGTTTGAATTTTTATCCCTAAAAGCTTTGCATGAAATGCCACTCCCAGATTTTAAAAAGCAGCAGCCGACTTACGCAGAGAGTACGAGGAAGAATTAAACTAACTCAACTCAAACACAAACTATTTTTAAAAACTTTAAAAGTCTTTATCATCTTCAAATTCTAAAAAGGGAATGGTTAAATGAGATTTATGCGAATCATATCCAAACATAACTTCTTTGTCTAAAACTTCTCAAGAATTATTTTTGATCAAGTATAAACCAAATTAGTTATTAGACTGGCCATAGACGATTTAATTTCTAGTTACGCCTCTGCTTTTCTCAATATTAATGCAGAAGCAAGAAGATATTTTTTACGCTTATCTCATCTATTGTAATATTTTTTATAATATTCTTCCTTCGTTCCTGGATCTAAATTCTATGGATAAATAACAATCAACTATTAAAGCTACTTTATACTGTTCTACACAGGTCGAAATGATCTGTCTTGGGTCTTGAAGCAGAACTATTGTTTGCAATGAAAACCTTCAGTAGCCATCGCATTCTTCATATTGTATTTTTATATACGGTAAGATTTTTTTAGATCTACAACGGTGCGATAACTGATATTAGTGCCTATACTTTGTTATGCTAGGCTGGTCAGCGGATTGTGTGTCAAGAGGATGTGATCTAATGATATTTAAACCAGCGTTACCTGTTCGCGTTTCAAGTTCTTTGGGTGAACAGCGTTCTGTTTTTTCGTCGCCGCCGTGTGTACGCGAACGAAAGAGACGCAGGTGATTTTGTCGGTGGAATCTTTAAAAAGATTTAAAACTATTTTCTTACCGTAGAATCGCTAATTAAAAAGCGACAGACAGAGACGGAATAACTCGTGAGACGTTCTTTGGACGCTGCGGTACAATATGGAAAAATGGTTTTCATTTATATCAATGGCCCGTTTTTGTATATTAATTGTAATTCTAATTCTAGTGTTATTATCGTGGCTGTTTGAAAAGTGCATATCTATTTATTTTGTACCATTTTTCTCCGTATTTGCATGACTACTGGCAAGATAGTCCTGCATATTTAGAAATAAAAAATAGCTGATGTTCCCGATTTCTTAGGTAGTTATCAGGGACATACAGACCAA
>JAGVSQ010005931.1:0-17029 GCA_022683975.1 Rhyacophila evoluta
GAACCCGCATTCCCCGGATTGTTAGGCGCGCACGCTACCAACTACGCTACCGGGGTTAAGTTATTTAAGAAAAAACAAAACAATTGTTGTGATAGAAGTTCTTTTTCCTGGTCGCAAATTGCACAGTTTTCTTTTAAAATTGATAGTTAGTAGATAGATAGTAGATACTGTCCTGGTATTGCCAGCTTATATTCTTTTGAAAGAACGTGTATTGGATTGTATACATTGTGATTATAGAAAAAAATAGGATTTCCTTTTTTTCCACAGGGCTATGTAGATATCAAAAGTTAAATCACCACAACTCAAATATTTTTATTTCGACACGGTAAATTTCAGCATGGTGACGTGGTAGATATATATATCCACATGTAATGTGTTGAAAGGATGGCTAAAAGCCAATTGTTTAGTATACTCGGATAGAATTTTGCTATTAATGTCAGATTGTTTCTCCAATTGTAGCAGCTTGAATACGGAGTACATAAAGACCTATCTGGAAAGTTTTTTGATGGCAGATGGTTGTCAATTTTTCAAATCATAGCGAATTTGATCCTGCGCTTTTATATATGTTTGAATCTGATCTACTGCACTAAAAAATTCGTAAGGATATTCATTTGAAAAGATGGCCAACAATGCAGTTTATTTTAATAAATTTCCATTTTTATTTAAACACACTGTATTTACTATGTAAAAACAACATTTCCGAGTGCGATTTCATTGTTTAAGTGACATGAAAAGACCTATCATAGAAAGGGATTTGGTTTCAATTTTATTCGACCATAAAATCACAAAACAAATGAACGCTTAGAATTCACACCCACATAGAAATCCATTGAATCACACAGAAGATACTCATGTTATCCCATATGATAAAATTTACGACGTATGCAGTATAATATTTTACTAAAACAAATATTTCTAAGCTGTAAACGTGTTATAAAATTATATTTCGATATCGAGTTCCTAGTTATTAGTCAATAAAATTTTATTCGATGGTTTAATATTCGATAATAATTTAACAGTTAAAATTAATATGCAAAATATACAATGTAAGCCACTGCGTGGGCTTAGAGGAAGACCATCTGATATCACAACGAATTAATAAGATACATATTTATTCATTGATATTTTAAAACATAATATACTAGATGGTCCGGTTTATGATGCTAACCCATTAAGAGGTGATTCTATGGTTTACGTTCAGCAAAAAATGTGTGAAATAATTGGATTATTTTTTAGCGTCTACTAAGGTGGACGTTGTTTAATAAATTTTACCCATTGACATACTTAATAACACAAAATTATTAATGTCTTCCGGACTAACTGCACTGCTACCAAGCTAAACACGTTTGATTGGTTAATAAATTAAGAATAATGAAATAATAAATTCCTTTTCGCAGCTATTAAAAACATATCTAGTTAAACAATTCACAAGAATAATATAGCAAGATAACTAGGACAAATATTATAAGAACATATCATGTTTAAAAAAAAAAAATTCTTTGATTCAGAAAATAACCCTTTGGTTGACGAGTCTTTTAATGTTGATATACAGAAAGGTTGCGACGCTGTTTTACATGAATGCATTTAATATTATAAATGCAGTGTTCATGCCTGAGAGTTGAAAAAAATATACGTGAAATGTCCTAAAGATAATTTATTAAAATAGTATTAGATACAGTAGTACTCTTTAATTTGTAGTAATTTTTTTTCAAAATTTCGCGGCTTGCCATACTATCATGTTTTTATGATAATCGAAAAATGTGCCACTGCATACACAGCATCGTCTCGCGACACAGCGGTTGCAGAGCACTGCGATACAGTGGTCGATTTAAGTGATAACGTTGGATCCGGCAGATATTATCAACGTAACAAAATCATGTGTGTAATATACCTAGTCTTTGAGTTACGTGATAATACATTTCAAAAGTTTTCACGTGTCTAAAATCACGGAAACCGAGAAAACTTTTTGTTCAACGAATTTTTGTGAAAAAATTTTCAAGTTAAAAAAAGTGTTTCATATGTTTTATGGTTAAATAGGGATTGAAAGTCAACTTTTTACTTGGCGTTTAAATGGCATATATATACGCGATAGTCATAGGTATTAACACTATAGCCTAGTCTAATCTAAATAGAAAATCAATAATATTTTTCATAATCTAACACATCCATTCCGTAACATTTTTGCTTATAAATATTTTATGAAAGTCAACAAAATCAAACATAATGAATGTGTGAGTAATTAAGTGTGGAAAACGTAATGACGCTAGAGAAGAAAAGACGTTAAGCCCCAGTTTATTACGAAATAAAGATTGTGTACATAAGAAAACAAAAAGCTTATATTAATCGATCCACGTTTCATAGTAACTAATGTATTTTTTTTAAATAGCGCAAGTCGAGGACGCCTAGCTCTAAAATTACCCGTATACATCTGATTTCAGTAACTGAAGTGCTAATTCGGGCAACAATATAGTGTACATATAAATATGGTTTCATTTTTTTTTATAA
Organism: Rhyacophila evoluta; assembly: GCA_022683975.1. NCBI lineage: Eukaryota > Metazoa > Arthropoda > Insecta > Trichoptera > Rhyacophilidae > Rhyacophila > Rhyacophila evoluta. The sequence continues at coordinate 2,506 of JAGVSQ010005931.1, forward strand.
TTTAATGGCCGAAATAAATTTTCGTAATATTTTAAAGGATAGAAGTAATAAAATGTGGAATTTCTTGATTTATCTGTGATTAATATTTCATATTATAGATAGAATCAGTGTGAATGGTTGAGATTGATCATCCAGAACATTTTTTACAATTAAGAAAAATTTGTATACTCCGATTGATTCTTTTGACTGTCACTTTAATGGTCGATTTGCAGATGCACGCGCTTCGGTGCTGCAGATCGAATATTCAAATCCCGCAACGGGATTTTAAATTAAAAACTGCAAGACTGTATGTTCCACAGACTGGACATAAAACAAACTTTCCACCAAGCCGTGGAAAAACATTTGTGAAAATTTGCTTTAAAAGAGGATATAGAAAAATAGTAACAATATTTATTTGGACATACGATTACAAAATACAAAGTGATTTTTAACGCATATTGATTAATTTCATTGCATTTGTTCAGTTGAAGTCTTTTTTATGTAACTTTTAAAATAGTACAATTGAGTTGGAATTTGCTTTGTAGATTTTTTTTCAATGAAAAATTGTAAGAATGGTAAACAGATTCATCCAGGCCTATCATAATTTAATCATTTGCTTCATGCGGTATTCACGCAGAACCGTATCGAGGAACATGCGTCACCAAGATATTTAAATTAATATCCAATTAAAAAATATCATTCATGTCTAAATAAATTCTTCGAATTGAATAACTATAGCTACACTATAGCTACACTTCTGGGTGAAGAGGTTTCATGATTTATCATGAAATGCTTAAATGAAAGATTGAGAACGAAGAAAGTTATTATATCGAAAATACGCCTTGATACATAAATAACTTTGAGTTGATATGATAATATTCCAATTGATTAAAAAGGAGTCAAATAATTTGACTTTCTTTTTGTGTTTTATAAAACCGCAATTAATTGGCAATTTTTCAATGCATAGGATTTGGTAATTGTTATCTTATTTTATATTATTTATTAAAAAAATCACATCAACTGTATAATATAATATACATATTAAGAGAATTAGTAATGTATGATAATATGAGTTGATGATCCAAAAACCGAATACAAGCATGCCATTTGTCACAGTCATCACTTTTTTTTCAACCAGTCATACTAACTTTTTGTCCAAAATCTTAGAAAACTGCTCTCCAGAGAATCACCTCACATTCATTACGTCACAGTATACGTCTGCATAACGGTTGTAAACACGTGGCCGGTTGTGGAGGGGAAAACAAATATTGATTAGCAAAACATAGTGCTTAAATAGTTTGGCATTGTAAGGACTAATTCGCTTCTGTGTTGATGGGAACTAATCTGACACGATCTTCATCTCTTTGTCAGAGATCTTAGAATCGCTTGTGTTGTGTGAGGCATCACAGTCACAGCGAACTAATCACAAGCTCAAAGAAAGTGTGAGAATTTGACACTCGACCGAAGAGGGCCTTTGTTTCATAGGAAATTGCTCTTCTATGCCCATGGGACTATTTCGAGCGGCGGATCTGTTGGAAAGTTATCGTAAACTTCGTAATATTATTATTTGCAGCAAAAAGAAAGCACGATTAAATTCAGTGGGGTGCATAAAACAAAAGGCTATGTTATATTATCTATACTATTTTTATTGTGGATCTATAATTGTACAATGATAAACCATAATTTTATATTTATGTGTAATAAATATTATTCCTTCAAATTAAAATGAAATATTGAACTGAATATTTTTTATGAAATTAAGTTTGCTCTGCCAAGTTATTATTTTTTTTATTTTAGTCCTCATAAATAAAAGATATGATTGCCAATTTTAACAAAGCATAGTAAAAATACCAGTAGTTAAATTTAGCAACAATATAATATAGTGAATCAAATATTTTATATTATATTTTTTTACAATATTTATTTATTTTTTTCAAACATAGCAAGTTAATTGAAATTAAGGTACAAATATTTTATTAACTAAATTCATAAAATCTTGGGACTCTAAATTTTGAAAGATTCACAACGTGCACGCTTATCAATGCATCCATTTACAACGTTTAGTTACCATAAAGTATTTGAGAGCGTTTATAAATCAAATATTTATTTATCGCCTTGGCTGCCAAGAAGTGTCAACAATACCAAATGTCACATAAAAGTACTCAATGTTGAACGGATTAAACTCTTGAATAGCAAATAAAATTATTCGACAAGATATTTGTTAAAATATAGAATTTCCAATATATCTTGCACGATAAAATATTAATACGATTTATCATCAAGTATATTCTGCACAATTACTGATCTTCACAAATACTTTGATATTAAGATGATTAGTTATCATCAGAAAATTGCTGAATCTACTAAGTATGAATTCATCATTTGATTTAAGTTCTTACATAGATTTTTTTCACTAAAATTTGCACTATTATCATGTATTATTTGAGCCCTTAATCTCCGGTGCTAAAGTGCACGTTCTAACCAACTCAGCCTCTAAAATAAACATATCTTTATGTATCTATATTTGGTCACGAAATGAATAAATTTACATGGTGGTTTTTAAATATTTATGGTGTATCGTATGACTTTGTTCGTATGGTGATACGCCACTGATTTTAAAGTAATTGAGATGATTTATATATGCACTTGTATCTCTAAATTTATATCTAAATTGGTTTATATAGTATCTGAAAAAATATTTTGATATTATTCACGTATAATATTAGATAAATTTTAATGAGAGCTACAAAGCGTACTCATTTACATTACATTTTTTGTAAAAAGGCATATTTATTTTATTAAGTATGAAGATTTATTCATCGTCTCATTATTGCCGTGAAGAAAAGTGAAATTTCTTTACAATTGCGAAGACTCTACATAATTCAAAATTAATCGACAGTTTTATCGCTTGATTTTCGTCTTATAAAAATATGACGCCATCTTTAATATAAAATCGAATACCTTCGTATTTCTCAAGCATCGGACGTTAAATAATATAATTTTGACTAAAAATAAATTTTCATTAAATATTTTCGATTATCTTTCACAACTAACTTCCACCGCTCTACAGTTGTTACAAAAAGATATATACATATATTAACAATCTTCTTCTGAAATGTGATCAATCAAGTTATATGTATAAGAAATAAAATTTTATTCTAAAATACATCAATATTTACTTCTTTGACTGTTATCTGAATAATTCTGTGGAAGTTCACTTGTATTTATCAAGATTGTAAGCTGAAAAAGAATGAACCTTCTTCTGTCGCGTCAGCTGGTGATATTTATTAAATATGAACCTTAAACGTAGTAAATTTTTGTTACGTTATATGGTGAATATTATATCATAAAATTTCTGTATTTTTACATAAGAGAACTTACCCGCTTAAATACCTCAAATTTATTAATTGAATACTCGTTGAATAGATAGTTCTATTTAGCAGGTTTCAATTTACCGTAGCATATCTTATTCCAAAATGCAAGCGTACTTAAACATAAAAGCAAAGAAACAGTTCTGAACAATATATTGTATGATTCTACACACAATAATTTATTAATACTGAATGTGCACAGGTTTATCTGGTTTTATGTTAATAATAAAAGTCATAATTTAGTAATCGTTAAGCAGTTAATAAAGAAAGGTAATGAGAAATAGATTATAGTGATTTTTATTGGGGAAAAACAATATAAAATATTAATACAAGAAACTTAATAATAATATATTTGGAAATATACTAAAAAATGTGACTATTGAATGTTTGTTTAAAAGTTTAATATATATTATATGACTCGCTATTGTAATCGTATACTCTTGATAGCACTGTCAAATGTGTTGACCCTGTTTAGGCAAAAGGCATTGACTCTCACACAAAAATAATCCTGTGAATGAGGATTGATTTCTTTTTCCTGCACGAAAGTTTGATAAAACCCCTTTACTCATAATCATAAGTTAAATTTAGATAATATTTCGGCATTTGCAACTTGATTCCTTTTGATAAAACGTGTATTTAGTTATGCACACTGTGATTCTAAAAATAAATGCACATTTAAATTAAACTGAGCGTTAATGCCTTAAGTGCCCATATGAATCATTATGTAAGCTTTGGAAATAGATATTTGTGATGAAGAAAGAGGTTAAAGATTACGACTTTGCTTAAAATGATGAGATACTGCGGTCTGATTCCATGCTACGAACGAAGTTCCAACAGGTTCACTATTTCAGATACCCCAGGACAGTGGTCGGCAATGTGCGGCTCCGGAGCCGTATGCGGCTCTTTGGCCCCTTAGCTGCGGCTCTTGATGAGAACCTGGAATTATGCCTAAAATTAAGAATAACAACATACAAACCTGACTTACTTAAACTTTCCAAGGGGATGCAAGAACATTGTTAGCACTGAGTGTTTTTCAGTCATTGTCATGATTTAAATTTAAGGATTCCTTAATTACATAATATTTTTTATCATTTTTATTAAGTGCGAAATCAAGTTTTATTCAATGTATCCGTAATTTAATGAAGTGCTAAAATTATAATTATGGTTTGCAAAATTAATAAACAGATTTGGCTCTCAAGTTTTCAATCGTTGTAATCCACATATTTGGCTCTTTGGCTAATAAGTTTGCCGACCACTGCCCCAGGAGATCGACCTGACCTGTGTCTACTTTGAGCCAACTGGATGCCAGTATATCCAATTTTGCTAAATACTATATTCTGGTTGTTTACGATAAAGTTACTTAATATCGGTTGCATGAAATGATCATTTGTTTAGAGATTTGGCAAGAAACAGGAGTTTTTAGAGATTTAAAAACTTTGTTTAAAATAATAAAATATTAATTTCGAACGTTGGGATATTGCGTAGATTGTCTATATTTTAGAATCTAGATAACAATATTTTAATTCGGAAATATCATATATATATATATATAACTAACAGAAAATGCCCAATTATTTTTTTATATTATACTTACGCTACGCATTTCAAATAAGTGAAATTAGCTGATTTATGCCCAACATAATTCCAATTAAAATAATTTGGAACAAAATGTTACGAAACGATAGGAAAAACAAAATGAATTCTGTTGGATTTTACTATTTATCGTAATAATAATTATTTTGAACATGATAAATATTATTTAGCTTTAAAATAAATGATCAAGAAATCGTGTTTCTTTTTGAAATAATTAATATTACGAGAATGTTCAGATATCATATAGATACACGTGGCTACATTTTAAAAATACATAATTTATCATTAAAATAAACTTGTGTTACATTAAAACGAATTAATTCATGTCATTCTCAATACTAAAGAAAATTTACTATGTGATATATTCTCAATAAAAGTACACGTCCTTGAGAGACCTTCTAAGTAGACTTAGTTTTGAGTAATTAGTAATTCATGATGCTTTCTAGAAAAATGTTGAACTATTTCGTTTAATTCGTATGTAACACGTGTTTTGTAAATAAAGTTGATTGTAATGTATTTATAGGCATATATAATAGGTAAACTATGAACTATTAACAATGAATCCATTAATATGATATTGAATGCTTCTAATATTTAATAAAAAAATATTAAATACATTTGTATTGTATACTAAATTAGAATATATTTTGTAAAACACCATTTTTCTAATGTTAAAATATTCTATTATCGTTCATAACATTTTTTTTATATATTTAAATGATTATCATGTTTGCTCCGAAAGTATATGAATTTCTGCAATCCGAAATCATTTTTTGGAAAATTATTTTCACGAAGATTTTTGTCAAATAATTGCTCAAGCCAATGAGCATCCAGTCTTGAATTTTGAGATATTTTCAAATATATATAAATGTAATATAAATCAACGCTTCCCAATTACTTTCATGCACGGCCCCCTAAATCTGAAAGAATTAATTTCCGCCCCTCCCGCAAAAAAAATGTTTGCGCATGCGCTTACATCATCTTCTCGGTGTATATAAATATGTTTTCATATGTTTTATTTTTCAACAGATTTAAATGTATGCATTCCTTAAGCATGTTATGTATACTGAATATTTTCGCGGCCCCCAATTTGGGAAGCACTGGTATAAATAATTATAAAGTAGTATATTATCGGTTCTTAAAAAATAAAAAAAATCTAGAATGCACATTAGGCTGAGCAATTGGCTGACAATCTATCCGAACCAAAAATGACTTACCATGTCTTGAGAAAGCATTGAGAAAATCCATTTGCTCTACATCCAAAATTTCTATGATGAAAGTGTGTGTGAATAAATTGATATAGGCAAATACCGTTTAAGATTCAATAACAAATATTATTTATTGCGGTTTGTTTTAGTGAAACATAGGCCACGAATAAACCAGGAATGTGTAGTCGCAATTATTAATAAATATTTAAAATTCATCCGTGCAATATGACTTCCCGTAAAATTGAAAGTATTCTTACGGCAATGACGGACGATGCCCACTGCGAGCTATGGCCAACCTTTTAATTTTAATATGCATGCAAATATTAAAACACGTATTTCTGTGTTCCAATACTAGAAGAGCCTATGTGAAATATGGACTACTTTTACTTTTATTAGAAAGAACTTTAAAACATTCGTATAATATTAGAAAAAACTTAATAACTATCTGCTTTAATCACGTCAATATAATATACGTATATTTTAAATAAAAATAAAAAGTATTTAAAATACACGACTATTTGATTTTTTTTAGCTTGTATATATATTGTTAATTACGACCAGAGTTTTACCTACGAACTTTCAGCATATACTAACGGATAAATAGTCTGCAAACATCCTAATAATGTCAAAAAATTAAAATAAGTTTGCAAATATCAAACTGTATGAAAGCTTATTTATTAAAAATACCAAAGAAAACTAATCAAAGCAACCAAACCAAGAAGCGTAAAAGTAAGTGATATTTTTTACTTCGTCTTTTAAGTATTTTTTAATTGTATGTTACGTTGAAACAGAATTTTGTACGTATTTAGGGTCGTTTAAGTATACTACTTTAATAATTGCAGCGAGATTTAAGTATACGTTGTAATTCATACTTATCATGAATTGAATTGTTTTGTTTTGATTAGTTGACAATCACTGCTGTCATGCGTGCTGAGTCCATTTATTATTCAATTAATTCTGTGTCCGTGACATTCACTGCTTTCTCCGGTACACTTGCATATTACTTCGTAAAAGAAGTCTCACTCGCAGAAATCACTCAAAAAATTAATTTAAAAGAAATATTATACATCTCGTACACTATGATTGACGTGGCCTACTAAACGTATACAAATATAAATCACACAGATAAAGGCGTCATCATACAATATTACTGATTGTACATCTGAAATCACTGACTGTGTACACTTCCAATTTATCTGACGTGAATCTCTAGGTTTTTTTTACATCATGTCCTTTCCCTAAGTGGAGGTTATAATTTTCCAAGGCATATCATAATAAGTCTACACTAAACTTTAACACACGTGGATTTCTACATTGCGAATACTTGCCCGAACATTTTTTTTCATTAGTTATAAATCATTTGCTTTATCCATTTAGGTATCTCGTCAAGCATTTTTTTAAATCCTCAGTAACTGTGAAATTTAAAGCCAAAACCCTCTAGCACTAAAGCATGCGCGCTTGTCTATTGAAAACTGAAGGGATATATAAGACCAAATCAAAACCGGAACTGACATTAATTTGTTTTTGTAAAAAAAAAAAATCATAACAAAATGATCAATTGCCTGTCTCACCGTTCTAAACGTTTTACGTGACGGATTAAGTTTACTTACAGTATGCAATGTTATTGATTAGAATATATAATTTTTTAAGTAAAATTGAGTTTTTTACTAAATGTGATATATGGCATACTTGTCATGACATTCAAAGTATCCTATGTGTAAACATTATATCATAATAAATTTCATTATAACCGGAGTACACTAAGTAACAAAATATTATATGGTATTAAAAAGCCCAATGTGATATAAGATAGTTCTGCTCTTAAGCGACGATTTACTACAACTAATAATACAATTATTAGTCTGAAGTTATTTTAGATTTTCTAGCAAAATCATGATCACCTGCAGTTAACTTCATTATGCGAACATAAATCCTAAAAAATGACCTCAATTTAATTGATAATGGCTACGCCTCTAGCAGCGAGGTAATAAATATTCGAGCGATTGCATAAAAAAACCTTCAGTAATTGTAATTCTAAAAAGAAAAATTCGGAAAAATGTCTGAATAATTTCACACTTTAATGAATGAATAGATTCATCGACAATACAAATTGTGCGACCTCCAGCGACCGAATTCGGTTTCATTGTTGATTAAATATTTTTATTTTATATTGAAAACCTGTTTGATACATCACTGTACCATAAAATATCTGGAATGTTTCCTTAAATGCGTCTATTATGCTATAAGTTGAATATTTAATAGTCTATAAATAATACACCTGCCAACTTAACAATACCATTTAGGAATGAAAACTTCAAGATAATAGAAACATTCGACAATAATAAAGAAAGTGTTTTCATTTGTTTATATTCTAACCCATCCATTTTTAGTTTAGTATTTTAAAAATTTAAAATATTGGTTTATAAATTATGATTAAGCCATGAGATTTAACTCTCATACGAAGAGGTTCTTAACAAAACATGCTTTTGATCCCAATTCCTATAAACCAACTTACAAGATAATATAATATAAATATTTTGCGTAATAAAATAGTTTATTCAACATTTTTATTAGAGATCATAGAATGCGTAATCGTTTCTATGGATTCAGTATTCCAATTAGACTTAAATTCGTTTAACTTAAAATATGTTTTGTCATTCATATTAACGATAAAAAAAATATCAAACGCAATACTCAAATGAAATAAAGTCTAAAGCTAAGTGGACGAAACCCGTGTTGTATAGATGTAATCAAATACGTTTGAAGTGAAATCAAGTCACAAGTATAAAATGAAAGAATTATTTACATGTCGGATGTAGTATTGATTTATAATAAGACAAAAATCTTACTACTAAAATAAACCAAATAAGCAGAGGTATGTTGGTAGCAAAGGTCGTCTATTCAAATCTCAAAGCTCCGTAAGTATTTTTTAAATATCGGAAAATTATACACAATCAGTAAAACTATCAGTTGGTATCGTATTCTTGAGATTTTTTTTATTAAGACACGTATTTACATTATTAAGGTTTCACTTCTGCAGGCTACACGTTTCATTTCTGAAGCGACATGCTTAAAAATAAATACATTCTACGATGAACCACGTTTATTAAATTAACATGAATAAACCCTAAAATAGCATCTTTTGTTAATTGTTTTTGCTACACATTATCCAAGATATGTATCCGATATATCATCCACCTTCCTCTTTTTTACACTCGGCTACAATCGGACGTATCCCGGAGCTATAATATCAATAAGCAATCTACTTTCCCGTGATTGTCCTGAAGTTTAATATAAAAAAATATAGTGCTGTTTTTTTTTAAATTTTACAACCAGTTTTTAACGAAAGGTGGATGATAAACATTTTATTTATTGAACGAATTCACAACTAATGTCACATCTTTTTTTATTGACTGACGTCTAAAATTCGGCAATAGAAACAATGATTCAGCTTGGCTCAGTTTTTTTCAGTGTCTGAGAGTGTTGTGAGATATTAGTGCCTGTCTTCGAAGCATTGTTGATCTTAATTGAAGATTAAGTGGCACTACAATCGTTCACCAAATTAGAGTTTTTATGTGAGCATAATCTAAATTAAGTTTCTGCCTCATTTAGAAGGAAATTGACGCCGAAACAAAGAATGGGAACGCGACGATTGTCGATTGTTTTTGGTAAACATTTTGATAACGAACATAAATAAATCTTATCTATTGGGTCACAGTCTCTTCTTCAATATTAATTATGTTATTAGGTTTGTTTTAGCACGACTGTTGTGAATTTTATTCATTACAAAAATGACAATAAATAGAGGTTATTGAAGATACATAAGATTTAAAATTTTTTTTTTCGAAAAGTCAATTATTTTGAATAAATCTAGCTTCATATTTACAAAAAAACTAGAAACAAAAAAAATATGTCTGAAAGAGATTGTATGTAATATGATAAATATAAGCTTAGTTCTGTGTAGTTTGTATGTTTACGAAAGGCAAAATCCGCGTTCAAAATATTGATTAAAATAAAGGTGTAAATTTAATTGTAGTTTTATGAAACATTTTTTGCTAACCTGAAACGATTTTGATAAATAATTTTTAACTGTTTTGCAAGAAAAAAAAATATTGTAAAAACGTATAATTTTCTTCTTATTTTAAGTTTTCCATGAATGAAAACCATGTGACGAATCGAAGCATTATTTTTTTACAAACATAAAATCATTTTGCCTCTTGCACCATCAATTGATTGCAATAATTATTATATTAATTATATTGGAAATTGTGTTACGTTCAATATAATACAGCAGTTATAGAGATAAAAATAGGAGTACCTTGTTTTTTTTAATACCATGTTCGCTCCTAATGTGGAGCATATGAATCAACAGTGTAAAGGTATCCACTCCGAGAGAGGAGTATATGGATGTCCGCAATGTGAAGATGTCTTGACATATATTTTGTACGAGAACTGTTTGTCAGCCAATTACTCAACCCAATGGCCGTCCAGTCCTGCATTGTCGGATTTTAAAAATTCGGCAGATGGAAAATCGAACTCGCACTCCCCGGATTGCTAGATGGGCACACTATCAAGTGCTTTGTACGTAGTTATTATTTATTTCTTTTCATATTAGATTTGTTGAAACATAATACTGAAATAATTGATTATTTAGAATATTTTAATTCGTTCGTATATTTTGTTTTTTTAATAATGATCTATTTTGAGTATTTAATTAAGAGCGTGTTTGTTTATTGTATCATCATACCGATTTACAGTTAGAGGGAGGTGTTAGTTGAATAATATTGTCTTTATATCACCGCATTAATTCTCGGATGGCAATCAATGGTTAGAGAAATTAGCATATTTCAGTGCAGCTTTACGATTGTATCATTCCGCGCATTGTTCGGTCGAGTCTTCTTCAAAAGTAACACCGCTGTCCGAGCGGATTGAAAGCGGCCGAAACGAATACTCGCCGCTAATCTTTCAATTAAAAACCGCCGTCAAACAGAAAAAACGCACGGAAAGGAATAGTAAACATCAGGTAGACAATGATGGGAAGTGGATCATCGTCGCGCGGGAGGGGGGCCCGAGGGAGTGAGGGAAGGCCCGTTCGTCGGACCCGTCGCGCGACCGCAAGTGCAAACCTCGCGCGCCGCTCGACCGGTGATGTCTCCGTCGCACGCAGCCACCGGATTTCGCATCGCCAAAACGTAACACGACAATCGACTCGAACGAATTTCGCCGATTCATCGTAAAAGCGCGGCGGAAAATGTGAACTTCTGCCGGAACATGATCTGCTCCAAAAATTGTTCGTGCCTGTTGTGTAGGGAGCTACAGTCCTGCCAGCCGAAATCTTCCAAGTCAAACATGAAGAAGTCAGACGCGAAAATGGCTGATAACAGCAATTTTATACTGCGAAAAGCTGAAGCTTTTAAGCCCTCGGGAGCTTTGGGATTCATAAGAGGCGCGGCTCGCCTGTCTGTCAGACATTGGCAGAATAAAGAACGTCAGACTGTCATACATGGAACTCAACCCCCGAGAGTGTCGCGCGCTGCGAGCTGCGAACAGCTTTTCCCGATAAAGATGAACATCGATAATATATCGTCATCGAAAATGTTCAGAGCTCCGAGCTGTGAACAAATTTCTAAAAATCGGGTCAACGAATCGAAACCGCTTTTCAGAATCATCACTGAATCGAAATTCGTCGGAAAGTCTCAAAATAGTGATTTGTATTCAGGAAAAGATCGATCTAATTCAAAAGGGTTATTGAAACTAAAAAAAAGAGATGATGCTACTTATTCGAAGAATATGAACCACGAGAAGTATATTCCCCTGCCGGCGTATGAGCCAAAATACAGTGGTCATACTTATACTGAATTGAAACCAAAGTTTATGGATAGTGAAGGAAAAAGTAAGGTTCCTCCAATATATCAAGAAGTCAAAAGAAAGATTGATAAAGATAAGGGCGGGAGTCGTCCGGCATCAGTGAAAGTGAGTCAATCCAAAAAGCAGACAACGGATTTAGCTGCATGCTTCCAAGAACTAAGTAAAAAAGGTGATGGTAAAACAAAAAGTGAACTGAAGCAAGACGCTAGTGAATATCGGGATAAAATGGGAACTCCTAATAGATTGCTATCAGAAAGCATAAAACAGAACAACCACAAAGTTGTTATTTATTTCGGTGACTCTATGCTAAGAAATCAAATACCAGATATTCCTGCATCAGCCAGTGGACGTGATTTGAGTAAAGAAGATATTTACGCTAAGAAATTATTGGAAGAGACTGGAAATTTAGGGATATCGAAGACATCGAAGACTAATGGTACGGCCGAATTGGTGTCCCAGATTTCAATCGAGAACGAGCTGATTTACTCGGAGATAACTTACAGTGACAAGAAGCCCGGTGATTTAGGGTCAAAGAGTGTAACAGTAGTCGAAGAGGTTGTGGAGGAAAAAGTGTGTCAGGATGACAATAACAACATGATAGCGACTCGAACGGAAGACGGTGTGATTAACGTTGAGTTTCGCGATAATTTTGAGTGCGCCAGGCGGTGGGTGGATATTATAAGTGGCGGGGTGGAGCACGACGACGGGACACCGGAAGTCGCTAACGAAAGCCTGGATTGGAGCTTTGTTCAGGGATGGAGGAAACGGTAATAACCACCTTTACGTAAAGCTTAACATGTTAGTGAACATGCGATGTTCGTAATATACTTTAATAACATACTCAGAGCAACATCTGAAATAATTGGTCGACATATTTTTTATAATGATGAATTAAAACTTCAGGCTTCAAGGTTTGCCATATTTGATGAATAAAATTTTGGCCAATTAATTTTGATAATAATTACACAAATTCAATCGTGTGATTTGATAGTAATTTTACTATAATACATCATCTAAAACATACCGCCAAAAACAATAACATGTTTAATATATTTACATTTATGCAATTTGCAACGAACATATTAAAAAAAAATGTGCCTTGACTCTTAGTCGATATTGGATGGATCAAATATTTGCGAAGATTTTTTTGTTTTTCTCTAATAAGAAAAAGGCAGTTTATTTCTAAGACTTACGGTACCGTGACTTTGGATTGTAAATGAAAATTAATAAAAAGCGTGAAAAAATTTTGGTGCACATTTATTTTTATATTAAAATCATCATGGTCAACTGAATTAAATGACAATACCCATTGTACAAAACATCTTAATCCTTAATACTTATACGTATTGAAGCTTTATTATACTTGTAATGTAATGGTATATTTGATAAAACTATTGGCAAAGTTCGATTATCAAATTTTGAACTTTTTAAATCAAGCTTTTGATGTCTAAAAATTGTAGTACGGATAGAATTTAGTTGATTTATATTTAATTTTTTTTTTCAATTTGACAATTTATAGAAAATATCAGAAAATTATATGTATGGCATATTGGTTGATACATGCGGTTTATAAAATTTAAAAAATACAAGATCAATAAATTATTAATTGTTAAGGCTCTGTGTCTTTCTAGTATAGTAAAAGCTCATCTTTTAAGCGATGGTAGATATATGTATCTTCCGATAACATGTTATATAATATGAACTAGCATCATTTTCTTTGGTGAAGTTGGTATCTTAAGCAACGATTCAATTTCCATTACATTTGTATGTCATCGGAGTTAATGATTGTTATTGTTATTGTTACAAATGTTCGATTTCGAATAAAAATAAAATTGTAGAAAACGGAAAAAAATGGCTGTCAGCACGCGTGAAATCGAATTCGTAATGTGCCATTATTCGCTATCCATGAAGATCACAGATTTGCTCTCCGATGTGCCATTCGCGATTGTCTGAGACAAATCACGCATCCAACGACTGATAATGAGCCATTGGCGTGTATTTTGTGTTATTTTTGCTTGTATCCGCGAAATTAAAGGGAAGATTGTCGAGTTTTAATGAAATCAAATTTTATCGCCTTTCTAAGAAGTAATTATGTGTAACTAATAAAAAAAAATCATTTTTATTTGTTTACTTCTATAAAAAAATTCACTCTATTCTGGGTGATAGAAATTAAGAAAACATATACAACGAACTGAATGATGAAATAATACCATTCATCGCCCCTTTAACCATAGTGTTTTAATGAATGTGTCAATGCATTTTATTATATGCCGAGAAAAAAACATTAAGTATAAATAGAATTTAGAATTATGTATAGATTTGACAGAATATTTTTGATAGCTGTGCATTATCTTTTTAACGAAATTACTTTTTTAGATTTATAATAAATTTGGAAGATTTAGATCAAAGTTTAATAATATTGTATAGTATACACATACAGTATATATATAAAGGTAACCAGACAACTGCACACATGAAAAGTGCTCACATGACATCTGCGCACAC
>JAGVSQ010005932.1:0-17027 GCA_022683975.1 Rhyacophila evoluta
AGAATTTAAAATCAATTTCCATCAAGCACCATCAGTCGAAAATATTAATTAGATATACTGTATATTATAATTTGGTGGGAATTATATTAAATATCATAGACCACATTATTTCATAAATTCATAATAAAAGGAATATTTTAATAAAAAAATTAGTCTGATCGATAATTGATTCGATTAAATTTCATATAAAATATACATAATCCATAAAATATATTCTTATACTGCAATAATATTATATTTACGAGTATATTATTATCATTTTAACATGGAAATGACACTTTAGTTCGGAGGTCAATTTATTTATATATAATCGACAAAGTATTATGAATTTTATTCATCGATTTCATATTGCTACAGTTTGTTTCAGATCGTAGCTTCTTCTAACAAGATCATCCAGTCTTTCATACTTTCTATTTTACCAGGGTCGTAAATTACAATCCGCAAATCAACATGTTTGAAATCAGTTATGAAGCATTGATTTTGAAACGAAAAAAAACATTAAAAAATCCAATGGCAACACTTTGACATTTGACATAATGTTGTTTTATTCTTTACTGATTCAATTCACAACTTTTTTATTAGGTGAGTCGCCTTGTCCAAAAAAAGCCTTTTATATGAAGAAAATACTTGACACTATATAAGTCCTTCACAGTAATTACAAATGCTTAAGCGACAATTTAACTTATCAATAAAAACCGTATTATTACGAAAATCTAATTAAAATAAAGTCACAGATACCGAAAGTCAATTAGTTTGGTAAAAATAAATTACATTATAAATCACTCATTATAAACTATAATTATAATATAAAGGGAAAAATCTCCTTCAAAAGCATCCACTTTGAACAATTAAAATGTATCCAAGACTGTGTTTAATGTGTGTACGGTTTATGAAATTTGTCACATATTAAAACTAGCCTTCACTAAATAGCTTTATATTATGATCAAAGCAGAAGCAGTATTATTTATTATCAGACGCTCTTTCCTAACTGTAGGGCGTCGCTAGAGAAATTTGAAAATACTGTTTTCTTAATTTTGTAGGATCTCGTAAAAACTGCACTTTAGCAGACATACCTACTAAGGTGTTTTGCAAATCACAATATTTTGATGTGTTTATAATGAGTTATAATAAATCGACATAGAGGGTTCTGACCTATACTCTCTATTCTTTAAGACCATTAGAAGATCAATCTGTTTTACGCGTGAAGAGTCAGTCTACTTTGATTACAAATGGTCAAAGAAGTCGTTATTGTGGTAAAGTTTTCCCGTTTCAGAGAACACGACTACTCCAAGACATCATACTGAACGCTTAAGAGATAGCTCTTGAATCGGTCCAAGCCTGCATTCAATTGATGAGATATAAAATTTTTCATGATATGCAGTTTCTTCGTTATAATTTTCTCATTAAGTCCCTTTTAATAAACTATACTCAAATTTATACATAAATTTACCAACTACAACTTATGAGAGTTTTTATGAGATATCAATAGAAGCTGAAGTTTTCCGACTATTTTTAGTTTCCGGGAAATTTAAAATCAAGTATCTAGGAATGTTGTTTTTGAAAGTGGAAGAAAAGAAATAAAACAAGGAGTTAATAGTGATGTTTAATAGGTTACATTCGATGCTAAAAAAGTATAATGACCGTATATTTTTCCATTTTTCATGGCAATTCCATAAAAAAGTTCCTGAAAATTGGGATTGGAAAAACGGGAATTCTCAGAAAAACCCCGCTAGAGATTATATTGGATAATATTTTTTTAGGAGGCTTACTATTGTAATACTACTACAACTACTCGTCTTTACAGAACGTAATTGTCGAAATTAAGACATGCTGTCACGAGTTGGTAATGTATAAGAGTGGTTGGTGTTCATGATTATTGAAAGTTCTATTACTTCGCCCGTAAAATGTGTCTGACGCATGGGAACTTTTTGTATAAAACTCAACCTGAACAAGATTTTAGAATAAAATAACTAATGCTTACTCTTAATGTTTAAATTATACCATCATTTCTGAATCCAACCAATTTCAAATTCAATGTTCCATATACATATAACATAATATTATATATCAACGGCTAATATTATTTTTCATTTCAGAGTTCATTAAATTTGATATGCTATGTAAATATTTTTAAAAAGCTTTAGGTGATCCGGTTCGCCTTTCGCTTTACGTTCTTGGCTTCAATTAGTTTCGTAACCTCTTGACTTACAACTTACGACGCTAAAAAAAACACTATCTAACTGCCATGGCATGTGCTGTTAACCCGAATAACTCTTGTCTTGATCAATTATTTGATTTATTTTTACACTACTTTGTGCAGAACACAATCGAGGACATTGAAAGATTACATGCAAACAGTGTTTTAAATCGTTTTTGAGCTACTTAGCATTAATCATAGAATTAATTTAAATATCATACAAGATGTATTTAATGCGAATAGTAATATAAGAATATTTTATTTCGATGTTGATTGCATATTGTAAAATTGTAGATATAAACAGTTATGAAATACTCAACATAAAATAAAAGGAAACATCTTCTTGGTAGCCGAGAGCGGAAATAATTATATTAAGTATAATAATTTTAGTCAGTATGGTATAATTAAAGAAAACTCTAAATATTAATGGTGTTTCGTTAATAATATGAAAAAAAAATTAAATAATTAATATAATTTCAAAATAAAATGACCCTCCACTGGATTTTTACTACTTGAAATTTTAATTAAGTGAGTTGCTGTTCATAAGAGTGAGTTGCAAAAGCGCTTCTAGCCATTATGTTAATAAAAATATTTTGCATTATAATTTATGTTCATACAAATTAAAGGATTATACCACATTTGTAAACATATATGAAGACTATGACAAAAGAAAAATACTATTCATGCCCGTTATACATGCAAAATTGTTCATCGTGATTTACTCGAAAGTTGAAAAGGCTTCCAGAGTACTTTTTGCAACTCGCCGCCTGAATTATTGTTTATTTGAAATAAAAATAAATATACGACAATAACTCCATTTATAATTAGCTATACTAAGCTGTTGCGGAATTTCCCGGTGCTTAAATTCGTAATGTCCCAAATTAGTATATTTAGTCTTATCGGCATATTTTACTTTTTAAAATAATACATATCTACAAACTATGGCCACCGGGTCCATTTCTAGACATCGTTTGAACTAATGTTCATAGAGGTCTATGTATGAAATACTAACTTATTTTATTTTTATGTCATTTTATTCTACATAATGTTACAGTTTTTGCATCTTAAAACGTGACAGCTATACGATGCAAAGTGAGATTTCTTCTTATACATAATCTGGTAAGGCTGCTAGATCAAATGGTATGTAATATTATTTCAATGAATACCGAACAACTTCAGCTGAACGATTTCCTGTTTGTACGTAAGATGCGATGTTAACATTCATACAATAAGCTGATATTGAACAATTAATTACTGTGACTGCGTTTCTATCCAGAATGTCGAATTTTAAATTCTTTGGTTAATGCTCGTACGTATAAGAACGCACAGGAAAGTTATCATGGTTCCCATAAATAATTATAAATGTAGCCCTTCGTATCAGTACGAATATCGAAGGATACGACAACTTAATATTTTTGTTATTGTTTCGACATTTTAAATGTCAGAGTCAATATTCTAAATTTTAAGCGATAGGTATTTCTGAAATTAACATTAGAATAGGAATCCAGTGCACTCCATTCTTGGGATAAGATAAATGGGGCACTTCTGGAACTTTGAAGAACGATTCACGTCCATTACACTATCGTAGAAACCGGCACAATCAGCAAGGAAATTTTTTCGTTTGGTGAAGGTGAAATTTTATTTTCAACGCGTAGTAGCAGTTTAAGAACTCGTGGGGAAAGATGAAAATTGGTGGGCTTTCCGCATGCTACGCTTAAAACATGATCTCTTTTACCACCAAAAACTAACCATAAAATATCATTAAATGTTATCGCAATATGTTTTAATGACCCGCCATTAAATTGATTGTAGTTTTAATTCACATTAAAATCTGTGCCATACAGTTGTGGAATACTACTAAGCATTATTTATTATATTATCACTTTAATGATATAATTAATTACTGGTTTCCCCACCGCCAAATGCCGCAACTTCACAATCATCATACAGCGTATACTGTGATGGAGTGTAAAACAACAGAAAAGGATCCTCACAAGACCTTGAAAATCCTAGTATCGTAAACATTAAAATGTTTGGAAAGCTAGGCCGACCAATTGTAGAACTGACGTAAGGAGCATTTCATTTCATAGCATTTCAACCAAGTTATGAAGATATTCCTAGAATATGTTATTGGTTTCGAGTCACTACATAATATTTTAGCAGAAGATTATGGACAGTTAAAAAAAGTCTACCTGTTTAGACTGTAAGCGGGGCCGAAGGAGTTAATTTAAGGTAGAAAAACTCGCACGAATTGTAGCCCCATACCGATAATAAAATAAATCTCGATGAATGACAAAATACTGATTTTTATTATTTGAGACCACAGATTATTTGGCGTGGATGGAATATAAAATAATATACGAGTGTGGCCTTTACTATTGCCATCAAAAGTAAAAGACAAAGAACTGGAGAATTTTATTGAGAAGATCAAGATTCAACCCGGACTACTATACTACAATAGTACTACAATAGTACTCGAATATATAGATACTATGTGAAGTTACGATCAAAAAAATAATGTTAATTAATTATGTTTACGTATTTGGAAATGGTCCGAGGATTCTTGATGTCAACAAAATAATCGTGCTCAAAGCAGAGAGGACTATAAGAGTTTGGTCGACAAAACAAAGACTCGAACAGTCATTTATTATTAAGATGGCTGGATCGGTTAATTAATTTGATAAAAACTTACGGGCGTCTAACTGAAACAAATATCAACACAAAGCACTATCCACTCTACAAAAATATTGGTGAAAACACTCTGTAAATAATGTACCACGAGCGCGCATCCACTCAAGGCAATATTTAAGTTGACACTGAAAAACCAGTCTCTGTGATTAATGTAATGAAGCCGTTCAACATGTAAACGCAGGGATAAGGTACCGGGTGTATAATTTAAAAAATATATCACAAATTTCGATTTACTAGACTTAATCAGTATTTTAAAATCAACTGGATTTTTCCGTACCGCGAAGAATTCCAAAGAGGTAATTTATCTAATATTGATATACGTCATTGCTGCGTCAGAGTTCGTGCGTCAAATTAATACTGCCTAATAATTTGACTACCAAGTAAAAATTATTGTCAGTGGATATTGTTTAACATGTATGTAACTGAGCGGACCGATTTTTTTTCATGTTAAAAGAATTTTAAAGATAAAAAAGCTGTTGAAAAAAATTGAATATGTAGAACTATACTAGAACTTGTGTTTGAAATGGCAAAAAAACAAAACAATACGAAGTGACTTAAGCCAAAAAATCAAGATACGTGATCCTGCAATATTGGCGATGATATATAAATCTACGTATGCTATAATTACGTAAGTTTAGTTAAAATATTATAATATTTCTCTGTGCCCGTTTGCATGTGTGCGCAGCTATATGCGCGCGGAGTTGTCTTGTGCGCGTTTATCTATGCGAGTATTTGTCATATGCACGGTTGCCTAGTTACCATAGATATTAATAGTATAGCTAGTAACTGCCGCCGTGCTACGGAAAAGAGAAAGCTTTATGAAGATAATAATGTGGTCTTCAAATCTCACAGATTACGACACGATATTGGTGAGCATGAATATATCACTTCGAATTGTGTGATGAATGACGAAGGTGATAAATCACTCTTTTAGCGACAGTACAAGGAAAAAGTGTATCTCATTTTATCGTGCATGTTATATCTTTGAAATTATCCTTGATGCCTTTTTCCTTTACGTTGAATGGTTGATTCATAATAATACAATATACCCATTATTTTTGTATCGTATCGCATGTGTCTTAATTTAAATGTATGATTGTTTAAACAAGATGTCTACCGGTGTGTCAACGTTATATTGTTATTTTTATGCCAGGATTATAATTATATCAATCAAAATTAATACATAATGAAATGAATTTTATGTTTTCTACGAAGAAATCTATATTATTTAGAGGCATAGCGAGCTATCTGCTTATTACAAGATAAAATTATACAGTAGAGTTCATTAAAAAAACACCTATTCAAAAACCGAAATCAAAAATAATTGTGTAATAAAATATATTCACAACAAAGATATTAAGAATCTCCGCAATGTGAAGCAACTTTCATGAAAACTGTTTGTCAGATAACTGCTCAACCAAATGATCATGCATTTCTTGTCTTTCATTTTTTTAAATCCGACGGATGTGGGAATCGAATCCGCATTCTTCGGATTACCATGCGCGCACGAGTCAAGTTGTCAAATTAATGCGTGTAATATTAAAAAACTTATAAAAATCTTTTACGCCCTAATTATTTTCTATTCATGTTGCCCATTTAAATTTTTATGAAGTTATATATTATTGGTGGTTTCGCGGTTGACTATTGATCGATTGCTACGTAAAGCACGCGGATATTCGTGTATAATTGCATTTTCTCCAATTATTTTTTTATCCTAAAAATATGTATAAAAACAACTTTTTTACTAATTAACTTACTAATTTCCTTATTATCATAATATTATACTAGTAGAAGCTTTTTTACGTGGCGTTGCCCGAATATATTTAAACTTATTGTTTGCTCAAAATAGTTTTATCCATTTTGTTAAAACAAATTTCAAGACTTGGCAGTGTACATTATCTTTAATTTCTTTTCAATAATCGGCGATAATATTGAAGTTTAAAAATAGCACAGTTGCCCTGGGTGTGGTGATTTAAATTACATTCGAAAAATACACGTAGGTTTTCTCTACAGTTTTTTTTCCACGAGGACTTTTTGTGACAGACAAACGCACACATAATATATCTATAGTAATATGTTATATCACGAGTTTTTTCTGCATTATAGATATTAAGGGCTTAAATCCCGTATTTGTATTAAGATCGGTATGTCTTTAGTGTTGTACGTAAATCAACTTCATATGGCAAAAAATAAAAGTTTACTAGGAAGAACAATAAAAAACGCAAAAGAAAAACAGTTGACAGGGAGGCGGTGAGTTTTTCTTATAGGAAACTGATACTAATGGGAAACTTATAGCCTAGATACTCTAAATTATAAAATAATTGTTCATCAAAATACACATTGAATTTACTAGATAAATGCATGCTTATTTTTCTTGGGGTTGGGGAAATAAAACTAATGCCAGAATATTGTACATTTAATATTCGATTTTAAAATGCGAATGGAGATGTTCATTTTAATATATATATTAATTTGTTTATTGTCATGACAACGCGTCAACACTGAATGACCAGATTTTTTGTTTGATAATCTCGATCTGTCAGATGTTATTTTTGTTTGTAAGTAATTATATTTAATATAGCAAATTTATTAAAAATTCAGTATATTTTTGAATGTATATATGTTTAATCGTGAGTTATAAGTTATAAAACATTAAGACCAATATTTCAGTAAACACACAGCTGCCTCGTGAATTCTTGATCTAATCATGAGCCCTATGGGTTCACTCTATATTGTAGGTGCCGATAATAATAAATGTAATGAACTAAACTAAATAAAAAACAATACAATCAAAATATTTACCGATGGTTGTCAATCTGTTTTTCTATCGATGAAGCGGCAATATTTATTGTAAACACATTAATTTCCGAAGAAACACGAATGATAGCGACGACGCCCGGATACTAATTAGATATTTATAGTTATTGTATAAAAACTAAAGTTAGTATCGCGGAATACTTGTACAAGCTACATAAGAAATCGGTGACGCTCACATTTAATAATCGGATAGAGTTTTTAGAATTTCAAAAAAAAAATCTTATTAAACATGTGTTGTACTGTCAATTGAGAGACATTAAAATCATTTAAGGGTTTATGTTGACCATACAATTTGTTTCGGCTCAAAGAATTATCTTGACAGATTTGGTTTTCACAGTAACTGGTTGTTTACCAATCGCTTAATTCACTGAGCAATCATACGCTGCATTTTTATGACACCCGACTTCCAGTGTCAAAAAATTGGCACCTTCTTGTATATTGATAGCTCAATCTGCAAATCAGATAACCCATGGTCCAAAAACTGATTTCGATGTCACTTTATTCAGCTTTAATATTTATATCGCACATAGAACATAAAAAAATACAAAAAAAATGAATTCGTAAAATCACCCGCACACGACAGCCAATTCCAATCAGTGACATATACATTCAGCTAAGTTTTTTGTTGCTCCTGAACGCTTAACACAAGTGGAACTGGCTGGCTTAAATATTAAGTCATCGAGATCCACTACCGAGAAGTATATAAATTCCTTCCTCATTACTTTTCATAATCCTAGCAAGAAATTTTATTGTTGTCATTCAATGTCAAATATCAAATCCGTCAACTGATTTATTAAATAAAATATTGTATGTTTTTTTGTCATACTATATTTAAATGCGCATTTAAGAATACGACTATGATTTATATGGTAGTTTTCTTTGAAGAAAACTCGTTTTTGAATTTGAATCTATTCACATATTTAATTGATAGCATTGTATAGTACTTACTAGTAGATGCACACGTATATAATCAAATCTCGGTGTGACCAAAGCCTGTTTCATCGATATTTTGATGCGAATTTGTTGAAAACTATACTGCATTTGGTTGTCCTGGTGTTACAGATAAAACTGTAATTAATAAAAATTAACCCAATTCGTAAACAATCATAATTAGACCCAAGGCGCATCAGAAAAAGCAATTTACTGAATATTTCACAGGAACACAATAACTATTATGTTGACAATACTTATAATTCTCTTATAATTGATAATAATACAGTAGAGCAGGGGTGGTCAACCTATGGCGCATGCGCAAACGTGAGTCATTGAGGACAGGCTTAGATTTTAGAATTTTAAATATATTCTTTTAATTTTTTGGAAAAATGAACTGCTTGATGAAAAAATCTCTATTCTATTTACCGATTCCTTTAGCATCCCTAGGTGAAGCAGACCCTACGCCTTTCTTAATTTTCCAACGCCAATCATGGACGCAAGTAGGTAAAATAAGTGCTTGAGTTGTAGGGCGCATCTGAACTCCGAAAGTTAGCTGTGAAAAAATTGGCGCAGGGTATTTACAAAGTTAGCCACCCCTGCAGTGGAGCCTCGATGTGACTGACTAATGCTAGTGAGAGAATGACGGATATAAATTACTCCGTTATATATTTTTTATTTGATGAATAATTAATACGTGTCAATAAATCGTCGATATGCGATCTTATCACTGGAAAATATGTTTTTGAGTTTGTTGTTTCTTTTTCCTCGCTTTCTTCACTTCCATACTCATTTTCCAATACCATAACGTTATCTGCTATTTTGCTTTCAGTTATAGACCAGGATTACCTTTATTTACATCTTACTGCTGTAAAAGCAGTATTCTGTATTATCCTAAAGATTTCAGGAACTTATAAGTCTATATCTACAACATAGTCCTCAAAAATCCTTCCAACCGTTTTCTAATGTTCACACTTTTACTGCTTTATGGATATTTTGTCTATTGTATCGAGATTCTACTGTATGTTCATTCTTTGACACAATTCATCCGAAACGTCTTATCTTTTTTATCCTGCCGAGTCTTTTCATTTGGTGAGTGAATAACAATTATAGTAATATTCAATTAAGGATAAAAATTACAAATATAAAAAAGCTGCACTGATAAAATTTTACTATACCATAAGTTTTTATTTGTTCACGTGTAGATGTGTTAATATTTTACAATTTAAAGCATTGATTTATGACTTATGACTGCACTATTATGACTGCACGAATAATCTTAGACTCCATGCTTTATTCTGAACCATTAGTCTCGATTTAGGTATATTTTTAAATTTTGGATTTGTATTAATTAAATTGTAGAATGGTTGTTTCCTCATTAACATCTACTGTATTGAGTGGCGTGTAGCATGGCGCTATTGTGCATCAAAGCATGCACCATGATCAGATTAGTTCATATTAATTTATAGCATCCAGCAAAGAGACCTTACTTCACGGAATTGACGCCCGTAGAAAACAAATCACGTTGGTCAATCGAGACACCCAATTATCAAAAAAAAGTTCTTTCCTCTCGACAGTACCAGTAGACACAGATAATATTCGCAGAATATATGGAAAATGTGGATGGGTGTGTGTTTAGCGATTGGTCTGATCTGTCTAGATAAATTTTCATATTGCGGAAATCAGCACATAACTTGATGATTGCTAAAACAATCAATATACCGTTCATAAAAGCTGTGGGAAAAGAGTATAAAGTGCTTTATATTTATCATCATTTTCTATTAGGTCGATGTTTTTCAGCGATTAGCGTATTTTTTATTTTGTTCCTTATAGAGTATTTGAACAATCTTCAATTCACATTTGGGTGAACATGACAAAGAAATATTTGGGTAAACTAATACAATGCCTTTTTGTATGTTTTATGTATGTATATACATATGTTTATTTCTGATTACTTATATTAAGCTCTAACAGAACAGCTCTAGTGATAATGGTATTTATTATTTTACAAATTCACATACAAAGCTTAAAAAGAATCAAACATGACATATAACAATTTTAGACCTCACGTATTGAATTTTTAATCCAAAAATGTGGCCTTGACAATGAATGTCCTTATCTGCATCGGTTCCAGTTCTATTTCAAGAGCATTCTGTAGGCCTCTTCCCACCACATTGCTTTGTGTTATGGCGGCCATTTTTCGACTTCTTCCGTGAATGTGTGCTTCAGAGGAATACCTTGACCAGTAATCATACGAATTCCTATCATGTGATCTTTGATAGCGCGTGCTATATTGTTCATTTCCAATTTCTTCTTGTATTTTTAATTTCACCAATAAATCTGAATATCGTTTTATATTGTCAAGAACCTTCCTCATTTCTTTTTCACTAGCGTCTTTATCTTGGGACATCTGTTCAAATAGAATTTCTTCTTTCCGTAAGGCTAGCTGAATGTCTTCCTTTGTTTGTTGCGTTTCTTCTGTTTTCGCGTCCCAGTCAAATCGTTTAGAGTCTTCAATGAATTGATTTCCACCGAGGGTCGTTTCCCTGATCGATTTGATTTTGATGCCGGAGAATATCCAGCCAAGGTTGACTTTGGCGCTTTGAGAGAGTACTGCTGGGTCATCTGACTTCTGTAGAATGTGTTCTAACCTGATGAGGACGGTGTCGTCTCTCCACGGTTCCAAAGTCATCAGATGAACGTTTGCTGGAAGTTCTCCCGTCAATCCACTGAACTAAAAAGAAAACATATTAATTCTTGAACTGAAAATATAATATTCTTTAGAACTGTAATACTTCTTGGTGGAAAAAGATTTTTTCTGGTGGGTTAATACAATTTTGAGTTAATCAAAATATGAAAAAATATTTTTCGTAACCCAGAGTAGTATTCTTATTTGCTTAAATTAATTATTACCATTTATTATCTGTGGGAATTGAACCCGTAATCTTCGGCTTTAAAGCTCGCGCGCTATTCCCTCAGTTATCGAGTAGGTTAGGGAGTTAGGAAAGTTAGAGGAAAATAGCTAACAATGCCAATTAAGATGAAGATCATACAGCGTTTATAATCCTGACCACTTTGACTAACTTAATCATGTTGTGTATTACCGTATTGGTGTGAAAACTATTTTTTTATTGACTTACTTCATTTCTAGCCTCAGTCCATTGTTCGAACGTAAGATTCTCAGCTGGTGACACGAATACTACGGGCTCTAGAAGTTTCTGCAGGGCAACTTGTCGGCTAATGGCCATGGGTGTAGTATCTGTAGAAAAATAATTATTCAAAATATATATAAATGTATGGTATTGATTCGTGGAATAATAGAACAGGATCTATTAAAGATATGCAGATTGAGAGTTATTGATGAAAAAAATACCTCTGATCTTTTGTTGTTTGTTGCCGAACATAACATAGTGTCTTCCTTTGGCGACTAAGCCTTGTCCGCTGTCTCCGCTTTCGTTGAGGGCCTCCCCAACTCCAAAAGCATCATCATGTAACAAACGCCTGTGGACCTGTGCAAAAAGGAATTGAAATATTACATCGTAGGATATCTTTCTTATTAGGTCAGTGTATCAATAATGAAGGACTAAAATCACTCTTATATAAAATGCACATTTCTTGAATCAAATGATCATTTTTTTAAATAAAATGAATATGGCTGCCAGCTTTACCATTAATTCCACTTCTCCATCTTTTAGAGAGCTGCCACCTTGAGCTCGGTCATTCATAACAAAGAATTGTTGACCACTGTTGGCGTCTTCGATGGATATCATAGAAGTGACCGGATAGTAGTTTCCTATAAAAGAAACAATAACAAATAACATTTTAAATGTTGTGTTAAATTAAAAACAATTGCCAGTTAATTATATTGATGATTATAAATACACAGATTTATGACTGATACATGTGCAAAATAAAAAGAAACGGCAATATGGAGAAGAATATGCGGAAACGCCAGCCAATAATAACAATCTGAGAAGAGTTTTGAATTTTAGTTACAGTCCCCTCCATCTCTCTCATTTGGTATCACTATTTTTCAATTCAATTTACCCAGAGCCGACTCAATGTACCGGCAGTAATGGCAGTTGCCTGGGGTGCCATCAAAGATCTTCCAAAAGAAAGAAAAAGTTAAAATAATTAATGAAATATTGTAAACGACATGCAAAAATGCTCGAATGCCAAATCTGTGTAGAAAATTCACGCGGAGCTTATTATCGTAATGGGTATTTCTATAAGATACTTTTGTAGACAGTAAACTCATTTTTAGCTCCTTGTGTTTATTTGAAAATTTTACTTGCCTCTTCTTCTACGCTTAAAATATTTCTGTAAATTCGTCAAAAATATATCATATTGCAGTTAACTAATCTTGACTGGCTGAGCTGCACTGTATTTTTCATGTAACTCAAAGTTTTCAGTCACATATTATTTTCCTCCATTTTATTACCATTGCTCAGTCAATGCGTTAGTTAGCACAAGTATTTTACGATTATATTTAAGAGTTTGAAACAGCATTTAATTAAAGACAAGATTCTTTTGCTGAACCATTCTGTCCAAAAATCTTGGTAAAAGAATAATTTTCAAACATTTGAAAAGAAATCTTACCAGCGATTGGTTCGTTGACTTCTAACGGCCATGTTGGTCTTTTGTTGAGGACCCTCTTCAGCATTTGTCTTCCATTAGAATCTGTGTAGAAGGTTCCTTCTGTTTTCAGGTCGGTGGTGAAGCGAGAGATAATTTCTTTCCCAACTTTGTCACTGCAAGCCCAAAAATAATGTTATTTAAAGTTGAGTAGCAAGATCACGATCGTATAAAAGAATTGCTTTATTGTTCTGGCTAGCAGTGTCAAAAGTAGTGATGATCACATTCAAAATATTGTCGACTTTTTTTATCGACGAGACGGATGATAATAAAATAACTTACTCCACTGGAATAGGTCCAACCAGCCACTCGAATTCAACGAGGTTCGAATCTTTGTAGATCCTGACTATTTGTGACGCCCAATCGGAAAATTTTTGATGAAGTTCTTCCAAGAGAGGTCCCTAAAATATTTAAAAAATATATGAATTAAGATACACTTGTGTGCATTGCGTATTCAAGTTGAAATACATCATCTCTTTCTGTCTTTAAAATTATAATGCATTTTTAATCAAATTTGGTACACCAAAAATAAGGCACATGGGTGAATGCTGATTCATACAATTGGGACACTCGCCATACTCAATCAACATGCGGCCTCGTCTGCTCTCTCCCTCTCAGGTCTTTAGTATTTCCCAAATTTTTCATACCGTGGTCCCCGAATTTTTTTTTTTTTGAAATGAATGAGTTGAATTCAGTGAGCAAAAAAAACTACAAATTCCAAATAACATTCAACGAGTTTGGGAAGTACTGCTTTAAGAGATGCCATAATTTTAAACTTTATTGTTTTTAATTTTAAATTAAAAACTTCTCATGAGACCATATCCAATGCCGCGTGAGCCATATGGTCACTTGGTAGAGCTTTTTTTTTTTTTATAATCGTACTGCCATGATATAATTTTGCCGAATAAATGACATTGTATGGATATGACTCAATAACCTTCCAAGACATTATAATTCTAGCAAATAAGAGCCAAATTGAGTTGAGGCTTTTCCGAGTTGTCTAAATACGCGTTTAGAACAGAGCTAGTTATGTTGAGAAAGCTATTTGTCTGAATTCTATTACGTGACCTTTAATTAGGTATCGAATCAATAGTTTCTTTCAATGTCACCATATTTTTATCTAAAACAATATTTCATATTTGAAACATTTCACTTTTCCCTTTGTTAACTACAGACACTAATTGTTGTATTACCTTAGATACGGAATTAACTGGTTTCTCAGTGATTTTGTAGGCTGATGTTCCATTAGGCCTGAAGATATATGCTCCAGAAGACCTAAAAAGTAATAAATAATCATTTTAATAGATAATATTTAATGGGGACTTTGATGAATAGTCCTTTTACTAATGGGATGTGTAGACAATAGGTTCCCAAAGTGGGCGGTACTGCCACTCAGTAGGCGATGAAGCGTTCTAGGGTAGTCGGTTAAAAATCATTTGAGTGCGTTCAGATATCATTTGGTGGTATAGAAGAAGTTAATATTTACATTCCTTATGCAAGCTAAAAAAGGAGAAACTACAATTTTGTAGGATAAGCGAGCTAAAAAAATAGAAACCTTGGGTTGGTTACAAAAATTACTTTAAGAAGTAATAAATGGTCACACATTGGCTAGTGGAGTGGTTTTTTTTGGAAATTGGGCGGTAGGCCAAAAGAGATTGAAAATCTATTATGTAGACCAGGGATTTACAAACCATTTTTTGCCACGAACCTTTAAATTAGATAACAATAATTTGCGGCCCCCAAAAAAATATTTTTTATAAATGTAAAAACAAAAATGAGTCAAATTACTTTGAAATAATGGTTTTTCATTTTTTTAGCTACCGCGTGTAAAAATTTTGCAGAGCCACCAATTTAATCAATTTTCAGTGATTAGCTTAGATTTTTAATTTTAATTTTAAAGTTTAAATTTAGTTTAGAATAATCCAGCATTCTAATAGTATTATATAATATTCTCATTAATCTACCACGTAGGTCGAGTTTGTAAGCGCATCTGCTTATTCACTCTGATTTAAATTAAGGTGATATTGATACCTATTCAAAGCGATTTCGTTGTTTCCAATCATTCCTTGATAGTAGAGTAATTCTTGCTTAAGAGGTGTTTTCGTTGTGGTTCCATTTTTGGTCTGTATCACGAAGTTGATGAGGCCTGTCGCTGGGTCAACAGTTATTTGGATCATCTGAAATTTATGGATATCAATAAATAAATAATATATATGGGTGATTTTGGTAGCAAAAATAGCAATTTTATGAATAGTTAGTCTTAATTGAATATTACTATAAAATAATAAGATTTAATAAATATAATACATTTGAATCAATTTGTTCCACGTCATGTTGCTTTATATTATTATATTTGCACTCAGATTAAGTGGAATTCAGCTTTAGCTGTTTTTAAAAACATCTGCTTAAAAACAAAACTTTATCTGCAAACCGACCAACTTCATTTGTGTCAAATGACTCACCTCATTTCCAATCGACAATTCCTCGTCAACCTTTCCCTTTCCAGCTAAATTCTTGGATAAATCTTCAATTTTATCAGTATTTACACCACTCATCATCAAATGTGGTGAACTACTGTCAATAATCACTGGGGTGTTCGCGTCGGCTTGCATGAGGTCACCAGTTTCTGTTTTCACAACACGTTGTGATTTACTTTCTTCAATAACGTCTTCAACATTTATGGCTTCCTTGCCAGAGACACTATTAGGAGATTGTTTACTTTTAGAGTCTGTTATATAGAATGTTTTGTAGCCTAGTGGTGGAAGATTTCGGATATAGAAAATCAATTCCGATGTTGCATTGGATTTTCTATGTGATAATTGATGGAGAGTTGCTCCTGATAGTGGCTGAATTTGAGAAGAAAGCTGAGCTCCTGAAAAATAAATATTTTTTTTATTCTGTACCCTAAGATATACAAATATATAATGTACATAAGCTAATAACTCTACCCCGAAATCGTTTTGTTCGTTAATCACGATTCAGATCAGATGGAGAGGAATATTTGAGTTCTTAGAACTGGTCCAAAGTACATGGGATTGGAGGTGTTAGGTTGAATTTAGTGTTATGATAGTGACTCTCAGATCTTATTGATTAATTGCAGGTTATTGTTTTTATTACCTGTTGAATCTCTGACAGTGAAGGATGAACCGGTCACAGGTACTCTGGCAAAATGACTGATGACGTGACCCAGTGGATTGTAGACAGTCACCTACAAATTATCGAGTAAAGTTGAGCATAAGGAAAATATTAATCTCGTGCTATAGACAGGAGTTGTAATAAATGAAAGTGTAACTATATCCATTACATTTCATGATGTATAAAATAAAAATGCGCATACTTGATTAATTATAATTTATATTTTAACACATTTAAACTGACTGCGATCAATGAATACATCGTGTTTTTCAATGATTATCTTTTTCAAAATTTCAACTAATATTTGATTAGCCTCTGTTACACAATTGCAACAGCCATAATTATATTTCTTAATATGCCAAGGAATGATTTTATTGTCATTAGAAAATAATTGCTCTAATTTAGTCGCATAAAGGAACCGCTAGCTTGTACTATTTTATACCCTCAAAAATTTTTGAATCGGTAAAATAAATAAAATGTCCAGTCATTGAGAATAATGTTCCTACGAAACTTCTCGCTAATTCAGTAATTTATTTTACTATTAAAACGCATAAATACTGGTTAGACCAAAAGCTGGTTTGATCACGATGTCCAGTACGCACAGCGACTGCGAAAGCACGGC
>JAGVSQ010005933.1:0-17023 GCA_022683975.1 Rhyacophila evoluta
TTCGAATATTGCGAAGCACGCACAGCTGCGCTTATGGCGATCGTCTACGTAGAGCACACATGTGTGCTTAGGGCGATCTACGGGTTAATATTAAGATAACATATTATTTGATTTCATATTTTTCAAATATTTAGTTAGGTATCACATAATATTCATATTTATAAATCACTTCCACTCTATTTCTAGGTCATTCTCTGTGTTGGCTCCATGGAAACCTAGACATTATCGAGAAGGTTTCGATATAAACTACTCCCAAAGCCAAGCATCAGAAAACCCCAAGAGACAAGAGAAACCGATGGCACCCAAAAATATCCAGCCACCAAAGAAAGAGTCCAGCTTTGTATTTGGCAAAAGCAAGTCAGCTTCTACCAAAAATTTGGCTCCAAAACCACCGAAGTAAGAAACACACTTTCATTAACTCATCAACTCAATTGAGAAACATTCTTGAACAATTATAAATGAACAAATACATCTTATTATGTAGTCAACTGAGCGTACGCACTAGCATGGGATATCAATTCTCAATATAATTATTATCTTCACCACAAAATTTTCATTTGAATTGACAGCGATTTAGCATTTACTGCAATCTCGCCATTTCTATATGGAACTTTTGACAATGGTTGATCTGAATCACAAATTACAAGAGACTGTGAGCAAAAAGTATATGCTATTTTTACTCTTAAAACAAAATCTATTTATTCTTCTTCTTAATTTTACTAGAAAAAATTGAGTCACTTAATCTAGTTCTGTTATTTAATCATTTTGTTATTTATATTTCAGATACGACGCGCGTTCCAGTGAAGAGAGATCAATGCAGACCCGAAACGGTAACTCAACATTGACGAGGCGGTCAAATCCCAATGGACGAATAATGACTAACTCTAATGGAACCCTGCACAGAAAATCAGAATCCAAAATCCGGCCCCACAATGGAAGCAGCAGAGAAAATTTAAATGAAAAAAGTGTTCCAACTAGAAGTAGCAGAAATGATTTGAGAGAGAGTAGGTCGTACAAAAAGAGTCATTCGACCGAACTCCTCAGTAGTGACTCTCCAAGTAAAGGTACGAAAAGAAGTTCTGTGGAAAGGGAAAGACTTTCCAGGTCGATCTCCATGCCGAAAGACCCCAACAAATCAGCTGGATGGTTTAAAATAACCAAGAAGAGCAAAAAGACAGAAAGCACAAACAGGATATATTAAAAAACAAAGGAAACATCCATTTCAATCCACCATACCCTGGATAATGTTAACAAAAATAAACAGCAATAATATAATTGCTGACACAGGAAAATAGATGTAGCAACGTAGTAGGTTGGATGTGAGAATTATTAACTACTAATTCGATCCGAACTGAGTTTATCAGTAGAAGAAACTGAGTTTAATTAGAATGAATGTATTGAACAGGAAAATGAAGTCCGTCAAACAGGAATAGAAACAATATCATCAAAAATACTAATTAAACAATTTCAGACTATTGCAATAAGCAGCTGATTTAGTTTCACAAGTATCTTCAATAATTCAGTTGATTTAGCTTCACACCCATCAATTGTTTATTCAGTGACTGTAAAAATGAGTCATTCTGCTATCATATCGTGTATGATATTAACTTACGTTTAATTCTTACACTCATCGCCGTACTTTCCCAAGAAAGCACTAACTAAAAAAATATTTACGATTAAATTAGATATTAATTTTGCTTTTCTGTAAATTAATTCTGTTAATTTCTTTTTAATACCACTTTCTCGTGCAACGAAATGATGTCATATTTTTTTAATTAATATAAATATTAATCTATAGTTAACCATTAAAATTGTAAGTCATTTTTCAACTTGTTAGGATAGTTTTATATATTTAATAAAATAAAAATTCAACTTGAACATTCCTCTCTTTAAACTCTCTCTCTTGTTATACAATCATATTCTTCCAGTTTTATTCTGCGTTCGTTTTCATGTTTACTAAAATTAAAACATTTCATCCGCAGTAAAAAACGATGACTGTGTAATTTTTTAGTATGTTTTTTTCTATTATTATGTAATCTAATATTATTATCGATTCATAATCGATATTGATGAGAGATAATAAAAATCATGAGAATCTTTCAGTAGCATAAGATGTATACTAAAAATGTCTAAATATGACTATGACATTCTAAAAATTTTCAACCAATATTTTTATGTGAACCGTAAAATAAATTTATTACTTATAATTTTAAGAAACTGCAGTATATTTACCATTATAATATAACTATTTTTAATTTAATTATTTACAATATATTAGCCTTCCATAAATCCCATATTGGAAATAACCGATTTCATCAGATATTTTATTTCCGATTTAAACTATAGAAATTAAAAATAAGTGCTACCGAATATTAAAAACTACTGACAGTAAAATATTATGATACATTATTTCCCTAAATCAAAATGTCAATATTGCTAATTTTAAAACTAAAATATCAATTATAATTAAATATTTAATAAGTCACGAATTGTTTTGCCATAATCTACTCGTAGAAAACTGATATAATAAAATATAAGAGAATGAGCTTTTCATCTAATGGTGCTACGTATGATATATTTTAATGTATCTTTGAACTGTAAATATTTTGCTTTTAAATGCATTAAAATGTAACATTTTCTATTTTAAGGAATAAATATTTTTAACACTAAATCAGAAAGTTTTAATATTTTTTATGTACATCTTATATCATGCACATTGATTACAACAAATTACACTATTGTACAGGGATTTTCATAAAACGGTTGCTGAGATTTTGTCTTTGGATTCATTTCTTTGGTCGAAGAAAATAATGGACTGTATGGAGGGAAGCAAGTGAACTTCAAACGCTTATAAATATTTTTTAATTAACTCAATTAACATAGTCATTTCTAAATGTAATAAGACATCTGAGTATTTTCTAATTTTAATTCTGCATGTAAAACATAAATGGCATTAAAGAATAAATAAAAGTGTCGAAAGAACCGTACGGGCCACAACAGCGAAGTGTTGATTTCCCTCCAGATAGGTTTTTTGGACTGAGCAAATACCACCATTCACAATTGTGGCATCGGTTCATCTGCAATCTGTATTACTCGAGTTTTGTCAATCCAACAAATCGTAGTACCCATCAAAACCAGAATCATTCCAAATATGGTTTCTATAACAAAAATTTAGAAAAAATAAATCTAATATATTATTTTAGGTGAAATTTTTATCTTTTCATATGGAATGAAGGACTTTCAGAATAGCATATGGAAACTTGTAAACTGTTTAAAGGTAATTGTACTAAAGACAATAATAACAAATTGCTTTAGCAATCTAAAAACGATCTTTATCAGTTGCAGCAGACTTGAAGAACTCCATGGGCCAACAAATGTCCATGAAAGAAGTATGCTTGATGACGTTGTTCACAAAATCAATATAGGAAATATAGTACAATTAGGCATATAAATAGTATAAAGTGTAATCCTCTATCAGTGCTCATTTATGCATGTGAAACAAGGAGCCTCACTACAAGAGTAGTTCAAAAAGTAAAGAAGTCCAATGTGCCATGTAAAAGCTGGGCGAGACTGTATGTGTCACTTGGTAAATTATGGTCTAGATAAATTTATTATAATTGAACAAAACATTACCAGTATGAAAAACATAATTATTTTATTGTTACCTCTATTCGGTTTCTCTTCACCAATTGTCCAACCAGTTAAAGCAGTAAATACAAATGTAAGAGAATTAACGACAGGTACTACAAGTGAGAGGTCAGAGTTTTTTAGTACAAACATGTAAGCAATGGAGCCAACTTGATTCAATAAAAACGGCAGCATGTACTAAAAGAGAAGTACCAATGTATATGAACTGTTTAGTTTAAAATACATACATCTATGTCAATATGGTAATATGAACAGCCTACTCATGGTTCTTGGCTTTCTAAAGAATTTTAATCCATTTAAATTTCTCTGCTACCCTGCATCAGTCTGATATGCTAATAATTATTACACTATTCAAACATGTTTCATTTTATAAGAATTTGTTAGACTAATGGCTCCAGATCTATTTGAAAAATATAATGTGCTGATGTGAAATTTGGCAACCCGATTAATATTCAAATACATCACGCTTTTGGAAAATATACCTTTTTTTAAACATTGTCTGCCATTATTTTGATAGATTAGTATTTTCGTCATGTTACTATGAAATGTTTTAACATATCTGTGATAAAATGAAATGAAAATTTTAAATACAATTTTTATTAAATTATTTTCGCAAATATTCCACAAAGCTAATTCAGCAGCAAACTTTACTAGCTATTTAAATTAATATTTTCATAGAAATTTTGACTGTTATAAAAAACGTACTCTCTAGATATATGATACTAAGCAATGATTCTTAAAACGATATGTCTAGTGATTTTAATGATTTTTTTTTACATATTAGTAAAAAAAAACTCTTATATTTTAAAAAGTGCCCTTTAATTTGCACAATCACTGATGAGTTCCGGAGATTTAAGCCTACGGTCTTCGATTTCAAACCATCTACACCAACTTTCCTGCTTAGCCACCGTGGTGAATTGAAAGAAATAATGTGTAAACAAACCCTCCAATTTTTTATTAAATAATAAAATTCCTTCAGAAACTTTAGAATTTTCGATTTTTCTTCGATTGTTTTAATACTGTGGGATGCGAGCTTTACAAATGGATTTGTACATCCCCATAACACCGCCACTAAAATGAGGCCGGCTGAAAAGAGAAAGAAAGAAATCTATATAGTAGACTGACAGGGAAATAGAAGATATACATATTACTTGCATAACTTGCATCATTGGAAACAGCTATAACTATAATACTTTCCAATAACTTTGAAATTCCCCACATACAATATTCTCTTTGTTGTTGACGTAGACAATTTTAGCAAAGTACAAAAATCACACCCTGCCCCTTCAATGCATTCAATTGTGCTGCTAATCAATAGCAATACACGGTACATAAAATTCAGAAAAGCATACTAGGCTTAGAGTCTCAGACTTGTAGACGCTGTGGTAGAACTCTGTTCCAGATAAGGATATAAAAAAACAATGAACCATACTCTCTCGTCATCTAGAAAGCGAAAACGCAGGGTATAAAAACTGGACTGTGTGATTTAATGTGCGTCTCGGAAAGCTGCTAAATAATTTATTTGACTGAGTGAGAAATAACAAATAAAACATCCTTTTGTTATAAAATTTATTTGATTTTATTTATCATTTAATGTTACATGTATACACTATTGGGTTAAGAAAATTATTATTACTGAATTCATGCAAATGAGATATTAATTATTCATACTTAATAATATTAAAAACTTTAAATAAAATATGCAATCAAAAAATATAGCATATAAAATTATATTTAGTATAAAAATGTATAAACTCAAAACTAAATGTTCATACCGATCATTTCTTGCAACCCAGGTTTTACCTTTCTGCATCTTCACACTGTATGCACATGAAAGATGTGTAATTATATACTGTCATAGAATTTATTTTCAAATTATATATGAATTTTTAATTTATCGGAAAATTTCATATTGAATCAGGCGTGCATATTATAATTGAGATTTTACAGTACCAGCTTAAACTATTTATGGTTTTGTTACTGATGAAAAGATTTTATTAATCATGTTACAAGAAGTCGCCAATAATGATCCATAAATTGACAAATTTCCAATAGTTTTGAGTTTTAAATAAATTCCCACCAAACAAATTCAGTCAACAGTGGAAATTAATTTGGTTAATTCAAAAAATAACTTTAAAGCATTATAGTGATATTCAAAAAGAAAGTAATAGATACATACTAACATTGCTCTTAATACAAGATACTTGATTAATCTAATATTTAAAATAATTAACATACGTTAAACTTGTATATTACATAAAAAATTTTGATACACTAGAAAATACAAATAATGAGACCATATATTTTTTTCTTAAATATGCCTAAATAATTAACAGAATTTGATTCTTTTATAACTTTTTGATTCATGACACATCGGAACCCCCAAACACCTATTGTAGGTATCATTGTAATTATTATAAATGAAATATGTATTGATACATAACCTAAATATTTAAAATAAACTCTTGTAGAATGATTAAAAAGTACATGAAATTTATCGGCCACGTTGGCTAAGGGCCGGTAAGCACATTCGTTTGTGATTGATTAATAACACTAAAGATTGAAATATTGTAAAATAATGTATAAAAAATAATATACTGATCGTGGATGGCAGACAGAACGTGCGAATGTCTAACAACCAGCCATCATTAAAAACAATCTGTTACAACAAGTCGTTATGTTGTAGAAGGCTCCACACTAGAAACAGGAATGGTTAAAAAATACGATCAGATGGCATCTTTGAAACTGTCTGAAACTGAAAATTTCTCCCCAGTAGCCGAAAGGTTAGCGTGCGCATCTCGTATCCGGGTTTGATTCCCACATGTCGGATTTAAAAAAAATCGAAAATGCAGAACTGGTTGTCTGACAATTAATCCTTGTGAAAAACAATCTGTGAAGACATGTCTTCACATTATGCGGACATTTTCATGCTGTGTAGATTTATATGCTCCACTTTCGGAGCAGATATGGTAAAAAAAAGAATTATATATACTGGTGGGATTGCAGTAAATGAGCGAGATTTCTAAAAGTCATTTCAGTGAAAAATATATTGATTTATATTAAAATTATTTTCAAATCAAAAAGCATTATTCAATTTCTGAGAGCGGCTAACTTTCGGTAGTTTCTTTTGAGTTACAGTTGAAGATTTTGCTGATGATTTTGCTGGTGATTTAGCTGTTGTAAAATACTTTGGCTGCATTCGAACCACTGAGGAAAACAATTTACTATTTGTATCACAATACTCGACAAATCTTTTCGATTCTACTATGCAACACTCGAGCAACATGAGACAATCTCCTTCAGCATGGTGGGCTCCCACAGGCGGTTTGCCTTTCAACCTTTGATAAATTTCACCAAGTTTAAAACTTAATTTAACATTTTTTTTATCTAAAATATTCTTGGGTTGTTCAAATGATTTTTCTGTTGTACTTTTTCCTGGAATAGAGCAATTGATCAACGAATCTAATTGCTTATGAATATTATTTGCCACATTTACATCGCTATGTTTATCAGAATTATTTTCACAGAGGACATTAGTAAAATTTTGGCTCTCATTGAAAAATATTTCTTCAGGAAACAAGTCGAATGATAGTTCATCGTTTCTGTCCATATTGCATTCCAAAGAAATTTCCTGTTCAGTGGCGTATTCATTTTGCGATGCATTTAACTGCAGTTCTTCCTTATTGTTTGAAAGCGTCTTTTCTAAGTTGTCTAATGCTTCCCAATCTAAACGGTTGATATATAATCTACCGAATTTTTCTTTAGGGGCCGTTTGCTTCTTGTAAAATTGACGAAACATGGATAATGAATCAATGCACATGACATCGTCAGCTAGTTTCATCTGTAAGTCGTCAATTTCAGCACGCAATATCGGATAATCGAAAAGATTTCCATTATGCACCACAAAACAAACGGGTTTTAGCTGCCGATCGAGAAATCCGTTGATCGTTTCCACGGCGAGTTTATCAAATTTTCTTTCATATTGTAATTCGTGGTTTGATAAGCCTGTTACGCGAGATACAGCTTCACTTATCACCCTAGTAGTAAAGAAGCACAGCACTAATTTCTGCAAAACTCTCGGTAAATATCCGAGCTCGGATGACAGTATATGATCGCGATTGACAGCAACCATTGCCAGCTCAGTTATCTTGGTTTGATATCGCTCTTGATATGGAAGACCTGTAGTTTCGAGGTCCAAGAACACAAACGAGCCAATTGGAGTTCTCTGAGCCATGGCTTTCTTTGTCTCGAATGACGAACTTAAGTAAACGATCGGAAAACTGCAGCGTGGATTTTAACCTTACCTATAGTATCAATCATGGCGAAAACCACAACTCAAACTTTTATATTGATAGCATCTTATCACTTCCAATTACAATGATAAAATTTGTTGACATAAAACAGGCTATCCGAAATTGATATCAGTGTTTAATATGACAGTTTCGCTTATTGTCTATGGTATGTAGTGTTGGGCTAAAATTTATTATTCAATATTCGATATTTTTGTACTAATAACGATGCATATGGGTAGAATTTTATTTATGGATATAACAATTTTATTTTGTCATAATAAGGTCACGGGTCAATATTAATTTAATAAAATTATTCAACTGTTGGAATAGTTGTGTATATTTAATTTCCAATATTATGTTATTTTTCTTCAATTTTAGATAGATTTCAGTGCTATTTCATTTAGATAATTAATGGCGTCGAATATTTTATTTTTAACCATGCATTGTCTCAAGAAAGCTTTTGTTGTTTCATTCTTTTTTATACTTAACCTTTGTTTTTGGTTTCACTCAGTTTCAGTATTGTGGTAAAATCAAAAAAATAGTATACATTGTGAGGTAATTAATTATCTTTTTAATCTAGACTCAGCGTCATTCATCCATATTATTTCAGTAAAGAGATCAATGAAAATACCAAAAATGTATGATAATATTGTATTTCCTGACAATAAATAATTACAGCTATAGGTATATAACAAAAACAATTATAAATTATTAGTTCTTCGATGAACACTTACTACTTAAATGAAACTCATGTAAAAAATATTGCACTTAATTTCTACACAGTAAATTTTTTATATATATAATTTTGTGGTCCTATTCATATTATGTTTATAACTTTATAAACAGTTACAGTATTTGAGTACAATAATTATTGTTATTATGTATGCATATATATTCACAAGTATTCTTTTTAAACTATATTTTTACAATTTTAAACAAATATATTCCTTAAGGAAGCAATAACTAAAAGATTATTTGTTGCTGCAATAATTATCTATTTATTGTTGAAAATAAAGGTGATTCTACCAGAAAAACTGACCATCTTACGTAGTCATTAAAATTAATATCGTTATTTATTCATAAACTAAATTTAATTATCAAGATCTCCAACAAACTTTTCTTCACTGTTATTATTCCATTGTGTATATATAAGACAATATAAAGAAACCATTACAAATTGAACAGAAAATATATATGAGGACGATGTTTCCAAAGCGAACTTATGTCAAAATTTAATAGAGAACATTTTGAAGAAGTATTGTTTGTATTAATTTTCATTTTCAATATCTCTAAAATCGATTTTTTTTTTACTGGTTTTCATGCTAAATGGTCTTTTAATACAAAAAATACTTGTTCAAAATCTTCTCTTTTATGTTTTTGGCATATTGGAATAAGTTTACTTTGGAAATATCCCTCTCATATAATAATTTAAAAGTAATATGTCCGAGCTACCTTATTTCAGTGAACTTTTTAGTCTTTCTATGTGTGTCTTAAAATACGTTATCGCTTGTTTATTATTGTCAAAAATAATCATAAATTTATGCAGTAAAGTGGTTCAAAATAATAATCGAAATAAAATAACTATTAATATATATTTCTCCATGACTTTTCCCGGTAATTATTGTTAAATGTTGAAATGTCATTAAATCACCTATTCAAAGCGATATTTTCTGTGATATTTTACATTAATATACTGAGCATGTTTCCTTTAAGTCAGAAAAATAATTAAATCCATGAAAATCAAGGGTGAAAAAAGTTTATTGGAAAACCTAAACTACCTAACTTAAAATTATTGCTTCAGAAAGTAATGAAAATTGGTGTCAATTTATTACATGCAATAGTAATATTTATTTTATCTCAATTTATACAATATACACATTAATTACATACAACTATTAAATAGCTCCTTAGTATGAGTATTGTTTCATTTTATTTTTAATGTCATGTTAGGATTTCATTTAGGGAGCAAAACTTTTATATTAAGACTCATATCAGTGTCTATCAGGGCGGACTGGAATCCTAAGTAACATAAAAATAAATCAGTTTTTTCAACATTTGAATTCTGGTTTTGGATAGACATATTTATAAATTAGCATTATTATATCTTATAGCACATAAAAATCAGGTGAATTTGATTCTTTGATGTTAAAATTATCTAATTATTATGTTTTCATTTGTATAATATAATTATTATTACTAAATATCAAATTAATATATTGTATTAAAATAAGTCGATGGCCAAGTATCAGAAGTAATATAAAGTCAATCACAAAGCATCAAAAAATAAAATTAAACTTGATGCTAACAAGTTAGCCGTCCTTGGTAAACGACAACATTTCTTAATCGATTATGGTCATCCTGTAATTGACAGGAATAATAATTATAAAAGAAAACACAGATATGATAGTTTTAATGGTTGGTTAATAATGTACCAAAACAATTACTAGAAGGCTATTTTTAATATGAGCCAATTTTTTTTTACTTTGAACTCTGCCATTGCATTCTGAAGAAGCATACTTTTTATTTTATTTATTACCTGGTATTGCCAAATATACCAAAATTGATGATCAGTATACCTGTTAATATTATTGGGTATCCTAAGAGTGCATTTGTTCTTGTGCATATATATATATATATATATTTATTTATTAACTTTCACTCACCCAATATACAATAAGTTTTAATTTCTAATTTATTTCTATAATTGCTATATTATAATAAAACATATATGGTGTAATTATCACAGTCTTTCTGGACTTATCTAATTAGGTTTTAACAGGTTAAATGATAAATATTATCTAAATTAATTTTATGACATCTCATTTAAATACAAACTTAAATTACATTTTTAGATACATACACAACTTGCCGCAGGACAATTCTCTAGAAATATTATTTCATTAAATAAGTGATATTATTGGAATGTAGTTTGAATGTTTTAATAACATCCAACCAAAATACAGTTACAGTTAAATTCCAATTAATATAACATATGCATACATCATACATTCGGTACATAACCATGGCGGTAAATTTTGACTTGATATTTGTTATAATATATGCAATATGATAAGATTAAATACTTTCGTATTTTTCAAAAAAGGCAAATTAACGGAAGGTAGATTTTTAAGCGTCGCCACTCAGAAAATGCGAAGACTTATCTTAACAAATTTTGTTTCATGAGAATTAGTTATCAGAGTTGAGTATCCAATCTTACAAGTCCGGTTCATAATTTCTATGCGACCACGGAATTCTTCCCAAATAGCTACCAAAGTGATGACATATGATCGAACATGACAAATAAAATTTAACAAATTTTGATTGCTAAGTGCATCTTAACTTTCTCAAGTACTCTCATGTTATTGTTTTAGAAGGAATCTAAATAAAACTTATCAGAGCTCGAAAAAAACTTATTGCTTTAGGAAAATTCTTGATAGTAGATTTCTTGTCCATTAAAAAAATGATAACTAGGAAACTTTAATCTCTAGAGTCCACAATGCTATACTTATATGAACAGGGTCGCAATATACTTATAATTCTTGCACTTCACATTTCATAAATTTCAACATAGAAAAATTCATACAAGTAGAGACAAGTAGATACAAGTGGACAAGGCTCTAAAAATAATTGGTACAGAGGTTTCTGTCAGCATGCCCTAAACACATTTTAAAGTGTTGTAATGTGGCGAATGCAGTTATTGAGAACGTCGAGTGACCTTTGAATGGAACGCCGTTGCTCCTCACATATTTGCTGTTCAGAAAGTGCATGACGCAATTCACTGTTGAGCGCAACTGCCTCTGTTTGGTTGGCTACCAGTTCTTTGTGCAGTCGCTTGTTCTCGGAGAGAAGTAGTTCTTTTTCATCCTCACGTTCTGCA
Source organism: Rhyacophila evoluta (assembly GCA_022683975.1). NCBI lineage: Eukaryota > Metazoa > Arthropoda > Insecta > Trichoptera > Rhyacophilidae > Rhyacophila > Rhyacophila evoluta. Next base: position 11,818 of record JAGVSQ010005933.1, read on the forward strand.
AAAACAATAAATTGTTAGATAACATGTTTAATCATCTAGTGAGATGTTTTCTCTATTTCAAATGACGTAATAAGTGCCCTCTAATAGATATAACCTTTTTACATCTGAAATAATGATATTTCATTGTTTTGTAGATTAAAACAACATTTTTAAACTAATTTAGAAATTACTGTTGTGATGTTATACATTGATATCATTTAAGTTTCATTCAAAATACTTAACTATAATAAATTATTACAACAGAGACTAAAGTATGACTTTTTTAATTGGTCGGTCTCTCGTTACCTTGTGAAGTAGGCAAAAATTATCATTTTTTTGTAGAATGAAATCATTAGTTCACAAAAATTAAGATACATATTAACCTACCTTCAGTATATCTTCGATATGACTCCACCACTGCAGAAATACCTGGCCATCTGTATGCTTGACATGATGCATCAACTTTTGGTCTGCAACCGGGAGTAAATTCTTGAATCTGCACCGCCGCTTCGCTAGACTGCTGATGTTCAATTTTTTCACTATCCAGTTCTGAAATTTCCAATACCTTACTCCCTGCTGCACTATTTCTAGGTTCGTCCATAGACGTAGCCGGTGATATATCTACAGAGCTCGAAAGCTGCATGGATTTCAGTGAAATTATTTTTGGTACTGAAGGAATACAAATCTTTGGCACATATCCGTCACTTTTGTATCTATTGTCTTTACAGGTATCGTCTCTGATTGTCACTCCATTGTTTTTGGTATCATACTCTTGGTCTTCACTGCCATTTTGATGTCTCCCTATCATCTTCAAACTCCTGTTTGCCATATTCGAAAGTTTAGTAATCTCGCAAAAGTTTAACTCTGCAAGCAAGGGAATTTCTACTTCTTCATTGTCATCTTTCACGGACATGCAGTACATTTTGTCGAGTTTTTTCTTGATCAAGTTATTGTTTTCAGTCACTGATTTCTTGATTTCAGTAATTTTCTTCAACTGTCCGTGTAAGTCTATAGAATGGTCGATCACTGCTGCGCTTAGCAAAATATTGTTGCTCTGAATCTGGGAGGACTTTTTAAAGAAGTCATTCAATACAGTCGCTTCATTGGATTTTCTTTTGTCAATACTGAATTTTCTCCATAAGTATTCATGTTCTAAATAAAACAAAAAAACAATCAGTTTTGATATGTCATTTAACAATTGCATTTGGGAAAGCCAAATGAAGACTGATGGATTTAAAATGTCGAGTTGAATACTCCGAGCGATGATAGCTTCAATATAAGCTGTTGAATTATTTTAAAAGGTAGAATTTTACTCTCATAAGAGAAATTATAAGAAACGAATCAAAGGTTAAATTATAGTTAATTCAAAATACAAAAGTGATTACCCATTTGCAAATTGTCTCATCTCTAGTGAAGATATTGTTTCATTCAGTATTCTTTAACCGCTAATTAACATATGATTTAGATTGATTGAGAGAATGTAGACAATTCGTCTGCAGAATAATTGTGTAATGTGATTTGTGATTGTTGAATAATCAATCTTACAATAAGCTATCTACCCTTACCAATTTTATAATCATTCGATACAGGGATAAGATTCAGTCCACCAAAGAAAGACGCCTTTCTGCTGTCATCCACCTGATTTCCAATGACGGAAGCTTTGCCGTTCACAGCGGGAAATGGTGAGGTGGAAAGAATTCTTTTGTGATGATTAGTAACTTGGGCATCAGGAGATATCGGAGACGAGTCGATGATTGATAAGCGAGCTTGACTAACTGAGTCCTGTTTTAGACTTCTTTCCAGTTTCTCTAGCTCTTTCTCTGAATGATAAATGAAAAGAAAGATAAATACTTATTATACCTAAAACATTGATTTCTCTTTAATTATAGCACACTTTTATTAGGGAGTGTTATAATAAAATGAAATTTGAGGTGTTAAGCCAAATATAAACAATGCATTATTAGAATATGTGGTACAGATACATTGATTAGATTACCATATAATTTATTTTATGTACTGTTAATTCTTGACAACAATAATCAGGGGGATTTATCACTACTATGATTGATTAGATAAATGCGTGGGTATGTGCCTCACCCTAAACGTGGGCCCCCTGATGTCAATCTTGCTGCATGTAAAATCTACAAGTATTTAATGTTTATTTGAATTTAAAACAAGGCCTGATGTTTGAGTTGCGACCCAATTTTGGGTAATAGCATGGCATTGGCAATAATTTAATATTATCAACAATAAATAGGCTTACCATTTTTTCCAACCTTAGTTGTCAGTTCAAAGATGTTCATAAAGTTGATTTTTTCACCGCTCGAATCCAAAGGAAGCGTCGGCCCACTAGTAATAAATAAATTTCCCTTTGAGAAATTCTCTTCTTCCTCAGACTGTGTATCATTTTCATCACAATCCTCGAGGCTATGAGATCCAGAACATCTATTGTAGACTAATTTATTATTATTGTTACGACTATCGACAGGCTTAGGAACAGAATTCTTAGATTGATTTTTTAAGTCTTGCAGTAGATATTTCTTTTTTCTCTTTATTCTTCTCCTCTTTTCGGCTAAGTCTAATGAACTGACCACTTCTTCAACAGGAGAATCCGGTTTTATGTTCATAACGTATGTTTTAAAATGATTCTGTGTTGTATCATTTTTATCAGTACTTTTTGGTTTATCTGTTTCTTTTCGATCGATAGCTTGCATCAGTCTCGTAGTATTGTTTCTCCATTCATCTGTTTGAAGATTTGGCTGTTTGGACAAGAGCATTGCAAGTTCACTGTTCATGTAACCGGGTTTCATCACATTTACGGTTCGATTAACGGTGCTTTCTCTGTCAATTATCATGGGAACCTGATAGACAATTTGATTATTGACTAACTGTCCGACGACTCTTTGTCCGACGATTTTCTGATGAACCTGACCTTCAGACATCTTTGAATTTGGTTTATTTAACAAATTTTGTAAAACATTATTCTGTTTCGACGGTTCAATTACGTTATTTGTTTTGACGTATGAAACTGTATGAGTAATCGGATTCACAGTTCGAAATGTCTGCCCCACCAAAACTTTATTTTGCAAATCGGACTGCTGATTGATGTCCGAAGTTGGAGTTGTGATTATTTGGTTGACAGTATTGATATCGCTTCCGTCAGCTTTCACCATAAACTTTTGGTCATCATTCGATAGCTGTGAATAAATTGGTTTATTTCCTAAAACTACAAAATTTGAAGAAGTCGGCTGAAGTTGTAAATTACTAACATATAAAATATTCGGCTGCACCATATAATTTCCAGTCTGCGTATCCGGTTCAGCATTACCTTCAGTAATTTTTGCCTTCTTTGTTGGCAGATTTTTTTCAGGCACAATAACGGCAGTAGCTTTCTCCTTTATCAAAATCTTGTTTCCGTAAATTTGATTTTCTGTTATCAGGTTTTCAAAGTCATTCTCATCTCCGTTATCTTGGTGGAGACGTTTTAATGCCACCACTTTACTATTGTGCTCGGGAACGGTTTCTGTCAAGAGTAAGTTATCTTTTGGTTTCTTGACAGTCGTTTGTGATCTAGAAGGTAATCTTTCTTCTTGAAGTTTACCTTTAGTCACCAAAATTGAATTCGGGTTCGAAGGTTTCTGCGAAATTGCCAGCATCAGTTTAGGATTGTTTACATTCGTCGTCGGGACAAACACATATTTCTTTTTCGGTTCAGGCTCACTAATTTTAGTATTACTCTTCAATCCGTCGATGGGAAAATTTTCTATCACAGGTTTACTGACTGCCGAAGTCCTGTTAACACTAGAAGGAGTCGGAATCTCTGGAGGCATATTACTTACGATTAAAACATTCGACTTGATCGCATCGTCAATATTAGCATTAGAATTAAATGTATTATTAGTCGCTGTCATAGTTCTTCCCTCGAATCCTATAGACAGCAAATCATTTTCTGTGGCATTTTTATCAGCATTATTTTGACTCATCGTGGGAGTGATGTTTGCGATTAATTTGGAATCGTTTTCGTTAACTATTTTTGCCTTTCCTGTGACCATCTCCGGTGAAGAGCTATGTAGAAAAACCTGCTGCTTAGGTATACTTTCGTGAACAGCGGCGCATTCAAATTCAGGAGTGACTTTTTCAGATGTCTCTTTCTCAGACTCTTTAAGTAACGCTTCATCTGTTGGCTTCGGTTCGAATATTTCATTGACAGTACTGAAAGTCTTTGGAGCCGGCAAACTTCTTACAAAACCCGGAGTGAACACCGTATCTGTGTGAGAGGTTATGCTCCTCATATCTATTTTACTTATCGGAATACTAGTTTTCAAGCTAAATCTGTCATCGTTCAATCCATGACAGACAGTTTCATTTGTCTGCATTGAATTATCATCGGGTAGTATCAACTGCGGTAGAAATTGCACTTTTTTTTTATTGCGTATTTCAGGAAATATTACAGGCTTTACAGGTTTAGTCTGTGGAATGATTTCAGTCAAGAATTGCTCTTCGAAATCAGTCTCCATCAAATGTGGTCCATTATCAGTTACTATGGGAACATTTTCTTTTAAATTATCTACATTCTTAACATCAACAATTTCATTTGACACCGTTAATTTATCACCAGGTAATGTTTGCACCTCACTCTTTGCTACATTCTGCATCGATGACATAATAGGATAATTAGTGTTAGAACTGCATCCGATTTTGACATTTGTATTAATGGTCGGATTATTTGTCGGAACAGGAGCATATTGTAAAGGCTGAAATGCTGAAAATCCAGGAATCGAATACAGATAAGATCCATACGGCTGGAAGGGACCTTCCGGTTTTAAAATAGATTGTTTTGCTGATACTGAAGGACTCGGAATCGATGACGGAGAAATAAGATTGATCGACGGTAAACTTCTGTATACATTCTGTTGGTGGTTGATTAAATCGATTTCTGTCGGTGAGAAGTGAGGCGCTGTCGATACATTTAGCAGAATTTCTTTATGGTGCATTTCAGTGTCTTTTATCTGCGTCACTTGATGAAAGGCCTGGTGCTGGGAGACGGCATACGGAGTGGACGTTTCCGGAAAAGAAGTTCTTTCATGGCAAATGGAATCTATAGATTTGTTCACGCCTGTAACAATTAACAGGAAGTAAAGTCATTATAATTTGTTCCGCGATCATTAAATACACAAATATCAATAATCCTATGCCTGAAATGCGACATAAATAAATAATTAATATT
>JAGVSQ010005934.1:0-17020 GCA_022683975.1 Rhyacophila evoluta
TGGATAAAGCCATGGATAGTATCCATACACCCGCAAGTACAGAAGTCTCAGAAATATCTTCTGAACCCTCTCCCGATAGGCCCGATTCATAATTCGTTTTACCACTTCAATATATATGAAAAATCGAAATTTATCTATGTATATTATTTATTATTACAAGTAAAGTACATTTATAAATACAGAATTTAATGTTTATCTTACATATTAAGTTACTACAATCATGCAAAACAATTATACAAATCAATACGAATAGTGGCCGGTAAAAAAGCTCTTTAGGATTGGCGTATAGAATATTTTTTAACGTTTTTATCATCATCTATTTGACTTTCTCTTTTATCTTTAACAGCACTTTATACAACATATTTTTTTTTTATAAATCGGATTGATTTTACATGTTCTCTGTTAAAAAACCATTTAATGTATTTATCATAATAAAATATAACTATTTAATTGTTTTTCTTCGAATTATTTTCATTTTTTTTTAAATATTATATCTACGGGTGAAATTATAAATACTGAAACAGAAATACATGGAAAAACATTACCTTATCTTCTTACGTTGTAAAACAAGTATTTGTAAATAATTTTTATCGTAAATGTTATGTTTTTATTTATTTTCTGCATTGCTATTAGAAACGAAATTGAATCATTTGTTTTGTGACTTAAAGCGTCGTTATCAAACTATTTCGTAGTGCTAAAAGTACCCTCTTGAAAACTCTGCGCTTCGTAGCACCAGACTGGCTCATATCATTACCGAAGCTTTTTCTCTATAGAAAATAGCGCTTTGTAAAGTTTTTAATTTGATACGCGGCGGGTAGGCCGTGGGCCGGCGCGGGGCAAGAGGCCACAGAGTGCCTCTCACTAGTGCCAAGTGCAATGTTTGTTTACCGCTGCTGGGACAACGCAAACTCCGGCTCTGGAGTAGAGCTTTTTTTTAAGGTACGAACTTTTTTTTTATTTTCAAAATGCCACTCTTTGTCAGCGGCGGGCCTCGCAACCTTTTTGTCTACCTCTGGTGAAAGGATATTTTTTTAACTTTCCCCGATTTACAAAGGCATTTTTTCATCTAAGATGTCGCTGGATTTTAGGCGTAATATAATGGATTTTTTCGACGAAATTACATTTCATTACGTTAAATTTGCTTTTTTGCATAAATTAAATAGAGTTTGCTTCGCCGTAAGACATTTTTTCGGCTTTTAAAAATATTATTATTATCTTTTACTACATCAAACAATTTACATTGGAGGTTATATTACCTTAAACGTGTTTTTACTTCTATGAAATAGGCACCTGAATTATTTTTTATGCTTCATCAATATAAATATTTTTCATAAAGGGATACCATTAAATAAAATTAATTATATTATACGAAGGAATATTCTGCGTATTTCTTATCGGTAATAGTTTTGGCGCCCTGAAGCTTTATTATATTTATTATGTTTATTATATTTTCCATTCATTTCAATGCGAACTCAAATCTTAACAAAAAAAAATCACAATAATTGATTGCCAATTCTATTACCCCTTTTTTACGCATTTCTTAGACCGAACAAGTCACCAAATCGATCACTATGTCGATTCTTTAACAGTGGAACTTATATATCTCGAATCGCAACCAAAAAGTTTGACACGCTATATCGTCAGGATTTACACATGCAAAATCATTAGATATATAAAGATTCTAAATTATTTAAAACTGGTAAACTTCTATACGTGAGATCACTGTTAGCGACCTGGGTTACGCCTTTCGGCATCTTCAGGCTACATTATATGTGGGCAGTGCGCGAACGTACATGTGTGTATGTCGCTAACAGTGATCTCACATATGGAAGATTACCAGTTTTAAAGAATTTAGAATTTAGAATCAATTTCCATCAAGAACCATCAGTCGAAAATGTTAATTATATTAGTAATATAAAGATTCGTATTTCTAAAATCCATCTTAAAGAAGATTTTCAATCCCAAAACTACACCAAACCATAGAATTTTCAATCTATGTAGCTTTGGATTATATAGTGGAGAAATAATTAGTTCAAGTAATAAAGTTTACAAGGTTTTAAAGAAAGAAAAACAGAGACATTATTTCAACTAATTGATTTTCGATTGGCAAATACTTTGCTGATATTTGATAATTTTAGTATATTTTTGAAGGTTTTAGCAGGTTTAATACTTATTAAAATATTTATAGAGTGGTTTAAAAAATATTTATAAAATACTTGTATGCAGAATTTAACGCGCAATAGCCAAGTGGTTTGATTAAAACTTTATAGGTACTAATACCACGTTTGCAGTATCATTTTATGACTTTCTTTTAACGACTGCATACTAAATTATAATTGATTCAAAGCATTATTTCATAACGATTGTGAATATGAGAACATCACTCACGCGAAAAAACAATTCGTTCGCTTTTAGTTACATCGTTACTTCACCCTTGTTGAGTAAACAAATAAGACTCACATTGTATCTCCTTTCACGAAGAATCTTTTATATTGTAGCAATCTATATGGCCGTTTCGATCCGAACAAACATTTGTCCGCGTTTGCGTTTTTTGTCATTAAACTCAATCCTCATTCTAACATCATCCCCTGTTTACCCGCCATTCAATATCCGTCTGTAAGTTTTTTCCACTGGAAAAGCGCTTTCCACGTTACTTTGATGATTTCCAAAGCGATGTAAATTTACTACAGCTCTATTGTATTGATTTTTTATGACTGTACTTAAGTTCGCTAACAGCAAATAAGGCATATAATAAATTTATTTAAAATACAGTTTTTACGCTCGTTTTAGATCAGAAATTTATTTTTACACTCTCCCTGAACTGTATTGCTAGCTTTATCTTTATTAGAATATATGACTTTGTAAATAAATATTGTCAACGAATATATTGAATATTTTTTCAACGAATCTTTTTTAGTATAAAATAAAATCCTTATAGTTTTATTTCAGAGTAAAAAATACGGAAGCAAACTAGTAATCAAACAAATAATATTCATAAAGCTTTACCGTATTCAAGCCATAGTCCCTCACTCTGCTACTCAATATCAATTATATATAAATATATTATACCATGTTTGCTCCCAACGTGGAGCATATGGGCCTACACAGTATGAAGATACCCACTCCAAAAGTAGGGTATATGGATCTCTGCATGTAAAGACGTCTTGACAGATTATTTTTCACGTGAATTGTTCGTCAGACAAATACTCAACCCAATGGCCATCCATTCCTGCATTTTCATAATTTTAAAATCCTACAGATGAACCCGCATTCCCCGGATTGCTAGGCGCGCATGCTACCAACTAAGCTAACCGGGGAGACAAAATAAATTTGATCAATTATAAGTGTGTTAAAAACATTATTATTATATTGTGGTCAAGAGGTAAACGTGCGCGTATCTGTAGAAATTGTCCGAATCTTTCAATTGTGAGGTCCAAAGATTTAGAATTGGATATCAAATTGGTTACGCGATTGAATGACAGACAACTTCCGTGAAAAAACACCAAAATAGTTCTTCATATTACGGACATATATCCAAAATCTGTAATAGTCACCTTCACACTACAGCTATAAAGATTCATATGCTCTTACTTCCACGAAAAACATACCTAGAAATATAAATTTATTGCTTTAAGTAGAAAATTAGAAAACAGCTCGCTTTTAAGGTATTCAATATTAAATTTATCGAATAAAATACTGTAACCACATAAGATTAAATATTTCTAATTTATATTTAGAGTCTATGCTGGATGATTAGATGATAATCTGTCCTTACAATAAATAATCTAATAAGATGCATTTTCATAATCTGCAACAAATTAAAATAGCACACTAATTAATCATCCGTACTGTAATTAATTGTAGACGGCAAAATATTTTTATCTTTCGTACATAAGTAATAGATTATCATTTATATATTTATATTCATTTGAGTCGGTAACAGCCCAATAAATTTTATCGAAACTCTTCGATAAACTCCATTTCCATACATTGCGAAATTATGCTGATGCGAGGTCTTTATTATTAAAACATGCGTTTGTTTTTTTCTCCGGAAGCGCTCCGTACATAAATATTTTTCTCTCACGGAAAAAAGTTTTTCTACAAGATGACCCATTTTATGAGCATGTTTTCATATGACTGCTGAGCCATTAATTCTAAAACCCTCCGCGAGTTTATTTGTGAGAAGTGAATGCTTAAATCTTACGAAATGAATGAATGAATGTTTAGGCATTACTAGTTATTTTAAAATCAGCCTTTGAACGTAGGCAATAATCAGTATGTACAATTAACTAATTAATTTGTTCATTAATATAAAAATGTCACTCATCACTTGGAAATAAAAATAAAACATAAATTAGGAAACAATAAAGCGAATTCACCGCGGTATCTTATTCGCTATCAATAACATATTATAGTAAATAATTATTGTTTATCATAATAAATTAATTGATTTAAAAATTTGATTAAGTAATCATACAGAGTGATTATTTGTATCGTTGATCAAATCTATAATATTATATTGTATATACCACTGACGTACGTTGCTGGATAACGATCATATATTAGCAAAAATTAGCCGAAACAAACCTTTTAAAAGGTTACAGCTGGCTTAATTAAATAAATAAATATATATTTAAGTAAAATTGTTATTTGATTTCCTTAAACGGATACAATATTTTTTTTTATTTTTTGAAATAATGAATTGATATTAATTATTATTATGTGATGTATAGTTCTACGAATTAATTAAAAATTAATTAATTATTTAATTTCTTTTCTGTCGTATGTCGAAATTATTTTTTAATTTCTTTGATATTATAAAAATATAATTCTACAAACATCTGTGGCCTGACGAGTTTTTTTTATCAAATTAACTAATATATATAAATATTAAAACTGTGGCAACTAATATACAAGTGGTTATCAAAACAACCTTTTCTTTCATATTTCAGTAATAGCAGCTTAATTTCACCTAGCTTATCCAAATGACCTCTTAATTAATAATTGAAATTGTCTTATAGTTAATTATATATAACATATGCAATTTTTCATTTACATATTTTTTTCTTTAAAACCTTTCCGATGTTAAATTACTTTCCTTTTGTTTTTATAAATTAATTTCTTGGGAATATCGTGATATTATACAATGCGATGTGAATTGATTTTAATGTGTAGGTAATATTAATCTATTCTGTCTCACAAATCATTATTTTTTACATTCCCTTAGAGTCTGTTGTCATTTGCAAAAGACCTATTGGAAAACTCACCCGCGGTAAACAAACACATATGCCCCAGTAAATATATTATGCAGATTCGTGGATTTTTTTGTTTGTGTATGGGGAATAGGTATTTTTTTTCAGAAGCGTTTGGAAACTGTACCGTGTGTGGTGGCCCTTTGTTTTTTGCGGGTTGTTTGTTGCCAAGTAAATGAATGCGGCTTACGAAATATGGTTTGTATGGAAAAAAAAGAAAGATAAATTCGGTTATTATTACACTGGAGGGATTCACTCGCCTGAGAGTTCCGGTTCAAACAAACACGCTGTCGAGTCAATTTTTCACCGCCGAGGCTTTCTGGTAAAATGTATGACTGACTGTACGGTTTTCAAACTCATTATGTCATGATTGTTGATTGAGTTATTTGCAATGTACTAATTCAATATGTACATATTATACAGCCATTTTTTTTCACACAAGTGTTACGTTAAATAAAAGCGTGCACGTGCTCAATCATACCATAATTAAATATAAATTCATATCGTTTTGTATTCAACAATACATATTTTTTCTAATTAACAAGGTCCTCTTAAATTTAACCAGAATATAACACCACTGTAGAGATACGTGTGATGTTTTAGCACTAAATTGATTATTAATCTTACTAAATGTTTCTTTATATATTACAAGTATTTTATTGAAAACAGTTTTTTTCTTTATATTCGTATATCATATCCGCTACTGACCACTGGTTATGTATATAAGATTTCTAATACATCATAACATTAATTTGCAAATTTTTCACTGCAGCAACTTTCTCGATGAATATTTGCACATATTGAAAAATAATAAATATCGCACACAAAAAACAAATAAGTTATATCAAGTTAAACGAATTAAATCAGATTAAAATATTTATGTAAACAAAAGCAAAAAATTGATTGTAAACTATTTATTAAACCAATTTTTAAAAAATTGTGAGTCACTAATTTGAATCAATGTATAATTATGAAGTATCGTAATATAAATGTACCTGTGTGACATCACCTTTTTTGTCAAACAACACTCACCCGGCATAAGCCGTCGAATATCTAACTTCATCAACAAACATTAATCATCCATCTGTTATTGCCCTCAACGATTATGAGTTAATAAAAACAGGGGCGTATTGTGGTGACTGAAAAGTCATCGTATTCGATAAGCATTTTATGATTGCATTTTCATTTCTGTCAAACAATCACTGTCAAGGTGCTACTCTGATCGACCCTTCTACAAAACTGATCGGTGCCACTGGCGAACAGGGAAGACATACATTATTACTGTTTTTGAAATTTTGAGACTTAGTTATTCACTTTACTAAGTTTTAAAAGAGCGTCATTAATTTTGAGCTTAACTCAAATTCAAAACTATTTGAAATTGATCTAAAATATATTAATGTCTATAATGATAAGCTTTTTAGGAATTGACTGTTAGTTTTTTTACCACAAGAATAAAATTATACCATTATAAGATTGTTTTGTGCATTTGGTAGAATATGAAGGTCGAAGTTCATTATAAAGTACCGGGTTATGGGCTGATAATTATGACATATAGTTATTGTAGAAGCTTTGACCATAAAAAGTCGAGCTTTTTCAAATCAAGTAATAGAAGGCAATTGAAAAAGTTAATGGATTATTTGAGAACTTCTTTTTTTTATCCCGCTTCTTGGGACATTGTTCCAATTGACTACTATCTTTTTATATCCTTGTTAAATTTTTAAACCACAAAATCTTATCAATAAAACAAAGCCTTGAATAGTCTCAAATTTTTCCACTGAGCTATTATTAGTTGGGTAGCTCATGGTTATAGAAAAAAATGAAAATATGAACTTCATTAAAAATTTTGCACGTTTACATTTTTTACTCCTTTAATTTGAGCGTGAAAATACGCAAAAATTTATGATATGACCTGATATCATAAAAATAAACTTAAAGTTTTGAGACCAAACGTATATTCTATTTTTTTTATTATTAACCTTCAGTCTACACTATACAATACCGAGTTTTTTTTATAAAAGTTTGTTGTTCAGAATAACAAATCCACTTGAAAGTTATTTTTTTTTTCATCGTTGATAGTTTAAATTATTTAAGCATAGTTGATTTATTTATATTTATATAAAATATTCTATTTATAATCCACCAAGCTGCCATTATTGCAGGTGTGCTTTCTCAATTATATTCAAAGCCTTGCGTCCATCAATCATAGGCGTGCAAGTACCGGAGGCGGTAGTCTTGGCACTGCCTCAATATTCGCACCTTCCGATCCTTGGCAGAGCCTGCTGCCGAAGACAGGGGATGACGTGCAGACACATGTCATACGAAGTTATAAGATCTACCCTTCCCCTCTATTACGTAGTATTATAAATATATTACTCAATATGTGAGTCCGTTCAGATTGATTTTATTGATGAATATTTTAATGCAGCTACGATCGAGTTTTTTTCTTCAGTATTTTTTTCGTATACTATTACATTTTAAAGCCAAATGAGTGAGCGAGAAGTATTTGCATTTTTTACAAAAATAATTCACCTCTGGGTAACCAATTACTTGAGTAATTTAGCTGCAATCAATCCAAAAATAAAATTTCATAATTTGGAAATCTATTTACTTTGTTTGCATTTAAAGCAAATATGATAAATGAAAATCCATCACCATAGCCATTGAATAATAAACAAAAAGCCATTTTTTACAATTGAAATCAAATTTTCATTTCATATTTGTGGTTAATTAAATATATAACTTAAACATACAAATTTTTACCCAGGCGAGTTGTTTCTGTTTAGCAGGTAACGGATTTGAATATCATAGACGTTTTAAAAAAGTTCTTTTTAAAATATATTTGTATCCACGGTATCAACTTCATGCCGTATGGTTTTTGATGACCTAAAGCAACTCCCGCAAAATATTCATTTTAGATTAAAAAAAAACTACATTACTAAAATTTGCTATTTCTTGTACCGAAAAGAATAATTAACGTAGAAAAATGATGTTCCTAAATATAAATTATCTTTTATATGTATGATCAAACGACTGTCGTATTATCAAATATCTTTTATATCTATTATCAAATAATTTTCGTGCCATAAGATAATTTACAAAATCGCAAATACTGATAACTCATGACCGACTCGCACCCAGTCCTGCATTTATGAATTTTTATTTGATGATCTAAATAATTATCACTTTCATTCGTGTAGTAGATATCTTTGTACTATTTTTAATGTACATTTGTTGCTGTTTTTTTACTTATCAAATCCTAATCTTATAACTCTGCTTATGGTATCAATATACCTAATCGCTTTGCAAAATATTTAATATAAAAATGATCCCAACCTTGTTAATATTTCTTGCGACAATATTACCAGCTGACAACGACAGACGGCAAAGAAAATCACTCGTCGTGAGTTTATATATATTTTTTTGTATATGTTTAACGTAAGTAAAGTCACAGCGAAGGTGCGTTCGCCGGCTGATTGACAGGTGTTTTATTGCGACCCAATCGATCGCGTCTGCTTTCCATTTAGCGCCCCTTCTAGAGGAAACCCACGTGCCAACCTCTTTCCGTTCCAGCCAACAAATCGAATCGACCCCTGTTTTTTAGACCCTCTAAAGAAAGATTCTCAACGTAATCGGGGTGTTTATTGTTTTAGTGATTTTACCTGTGAGCGGGTTCGCTTGGATGAACATTTTTTTCCTCCCATACATTTTTATTAATTCATTTAGTATTTCTTTACAAAAAAATGCTACAACCATACATCGTCAATTATAAAACGAATATTTAGTACTTTCGTGGTTTTTACAATTCATTTTATGATCGATGGCGTCTTAAACTCTTATAAAAAAATACCACTGTTCTGGTGACCGCTAAATATAAAGAGAAAGAGGTTAGTCTGCTATAGATATTCCCATCTTTTACACCTAAGAGGCGTTTTAAATAAGCTGAAGAGAGCTGGTGGCATCACTGTCGGTACGGATGTAGTGCGGGTGATGCGTAAAAGTACACTTTGCTTTCTAATTAAAAAATACTGCATCAGTAATGAATGCTATTGGTAATATATTTACAAAATATAATATTATATTCAAAGACGTAGTCAGCGACATGTTGAAATATGACTAACAAAATAAGATACTGAATTTAAATCTGTTTCATAGACTGCGATAATGAAAGAAAACTCATAATTTGTATTGATTTGATTGTGGCGTCATAAGAGTTCATACTCTATATAATAATCAAGATACTCAATATCAACTGTGGAAAGGAAAACGGACGTAACCAGCATATATATTTTTTACATGAGGCACAAAAAAATGTTTATTTAATGGTTTTGAGCCAAAGTCAAAACATTGCATAGGCGCAATCTCGAAGTACGTATGAACCAAAGCTGTTATTTGATTTACTCAATTTGATATTAATTTAATAAATTATTTAAGTAAAAGTAATACATTTAATTAGATGGAAGCTCTTTATCTTTTTTATTTATTCTTTAAAATTTAACAGGGTATCATGTTTTTTAACTTAAACTTAAAAGCTAAATTTAGAAATTACTTCGGCATTTTCGGCGTACATCATGTTGATATAACGTGATAAAATGAAAGCTATTTTGAGAAATTGAGATTTAGGTCCTATTTTCTTTTCTACAGTCGACATGTCTATTTTTTCACTCTTAACTGATTTTGATCGAGCGTTGTACTGAAAAATCTCAATGTTGTATTTATTATATATCTCTACGTTAAGTTTTTTTGTAACTAAGGAAATTTGCTACATTGATTATTTTCTCAATATTTACGAGGTAATATTACTTAAAATTTGTACTGAAATCTTCGCGAAATAAATCATACATGTTTGCAGATATGCAAATATATATTTATATTTTCGATTAACTACCATAAAAAAACAACATATCCTCGTTTAACTGTCAAAACATTCCACACACATACATTTTTTTATTCAGAGGTTCAAATTTCATTTACAGGGGCTGAATAGTTAACGACGCAGTTCTCAATAAATTCCTTCGAAAAACGCTTCGTGTCGACCGAGAAAGACATTTTGGCCAAATATTATGTTGAGTGATCCATGAATACGAAATGTTTGAGAATATTTACGGCGGCAGCCTTTTCCCTCAGAGCGAATTGCGGGCTGCTTTCAATACTTCTTCTTCCTCTTCCCGCGTCAAAAAGTTTTTCGCGATTGAATCTGCATAAATATATATATCGCTATTGTCGGGAAGATAGTTCGGGCGTGACGTCAGCACAGGTGCGAACGGATTTTTACACCCTTTCTTATAAATCCTTTTCAATTTTAACTGAATACTGTAAACTAGGCATTGTATAGGGACTTTGATAATATTGCATTCGACTTAACCACCGATTTTCTTTTATTCAACCCCTTTTTATCTTCGCTCAGTCATGAAAATACTTATGCTTCAACTTATATTATAAGAAAATTAATAATATAAATTAGTATTAAACAAAAGCATAAGCACTTTTAAACGCGAGCATTATTGAAAACGAAATTGTGTTTATTTTTTACTGATTTTTGGTTGAACTCTGTATCTGTATTTTTATTGCGTAGTGTAAAACATAGATGCTTAGTGAGTTAAACAATAAACCAACAACTTATTTACATAGTGAATAGTTTGCCAAAATAAATTTAAAATTTTAAAGTTAGATACTTTTCATGCGTTGTAGTGATACT
This sequence comes from Rhyacophila evoluta, assembly GCA_022683975.1. Classification (NCBI taxonomy): domain Eukaryota; kingdom Metazoa; phylum Arthropoda; class Insecta; order Trichoptera; family Rhyacophilidae; genus Rhyacophila; species Rhyacophila evoluta. Next base: position 10,948 of record JAGVSQ010005934.1, read on the forward strand.
AGTAGAATTTTTTTAATACGGGACACATTTTTTTACATGAAATATTCCATTAAATCAATAAATAATACGAATTAGTATATACAATAAAGCGAAATGCGTTTACAGTAATACACATCATTTTGCGATTTATTAAAATATCGATAAAAATAATAAAGTATTTAACGAATATTTAATAGTTTTCTAGCCGAGAGATTACCTAGCACGCTTCAAAGTCGGAGATTGCAAGTTCGAATCTCATATATGATGTATTTTTATAAATCCACAAATAAAGGATTAGATTTAATCAGCTTTAGTAACTAGATAACAACCAATTTTCATAAAAAAACAACTCGTAAAAATGCGGATACGATAAAAATATATTTTTATACGCAATAAATGACAGTTATCGATTAACTTAGCAGTTGCTTTGTGCTTAAAAGTATAAAATATTTAATATTTTCGACTGATGGTGCTTGATGGAAATTGATTTTAAATTCTGAATTATTTAAAACTGGTAAACTTCTATATGTTCCATATATTCACATATGGAAGTTTACTGGTTTTAAATAATTCAGAGTATAAAATATGTTTTTTAAACGTATCTATAATACATACATGCATATAACACACTCAGTTGAAAAAAAGACAGATATATTACGTAACTTGAAGTATATTTTGTATGTCTCCTCGGTAGCGTAGTTAGTAGTGTGAGCGCCTAGCAATCCGAGTAATGCAGGTTCGACTCCTTATCTGTCGAATATTAAAAAAATCTAAAAATGCAGGACCGAATACCTATTAAATTGAGAAAAAATTCTCTTGAAACATAATCTGTCGAGAATTCTTCAGATTGCGGAGATCCATACACTCGGCTTTGGGAGTGGATATTTTCACACTGCATAAATACATATGCTCCGCTTTAGAAGCGAATATAGTAATGGTATGAATATGGTATAAAAGAATATGCATTTTTTTAAATTCACTATTCTGCTTTACTGTATGTAACGGTCTTTGTTGTGATTAACTTTTAACTAGGTTGGAAAAGTAAGAGTTTCACGCACGCACAGTATCAGCGGCAAACAGTATTAACTAGATAAACATTGAAAGTCTGATGTTTTAACTCATGAAAGACACTATAAACAGTTTACGTCAATATTTTACCTACAGATGTGTCAGCTTGCATCATACAAAACAATATCCTCAAATCGCTATAAGCAATATTATTTTTACATCAAGATAACATGGCTAGCTGTCTTCCTATTAATAAAAACCGTATTTTTCTAAATTAAAATGGCCATCACGTTTTATTGACATTATAAATTTGTAGGTAGCGCGAATATATTGATAAATTGTAACACATCGATTCAACAGTCTCATGATATAAATCAATTTCAAAATAAATTTTGATAAATTTTTAAATTGCAGTATATTTGGCTAAGGATCCAAATATTTCACTATCATATTGTATGTTTACTTGTATACATCAGGGCCCAGTACACAGACATTTAGCTATTTCAATAATAATTGTCAAAGGAATAGTTTCATGTGTATCAATAATTTAATAAATTTATTTAGTAAAAATGTACGTGTGTATAGTGTGGTGTTATTTAAGGTACACTAGATATTATTAATTTCAGCGCAGATGACTGTAAAAGATTTTGTCGCTGTGTGCAAATTTTATTTATCATCTTTGAGTATATAATATTTATCAATTTATTACATCTTTGTAATAACTTAATAAATGACTGGCTGCAAGCTCCGTTGATTACTATAATAGTGATTTTTCAAGCTATAGTCTTAGTTTGTATATTATATAAATGTAAACATTTTTTTTTGTTCTTTGTAAATGAAACCAATATCAAAAACAACGAAAACATGGCGATGAATCCGTCTTAAATTTTCCTTTCATTTCCATGTCAAACGAACGGAATACCGGTCGCATTTTGCAGGCCTTGCATTATCCATCATCTCCCCAATTTATTTCAATCTCTTCAACGACATCGTCTCAATCAATACTCCCGTTTTTTCTTAGTTTCTTTGAATTCCACTCCCCAGACGACCGCATGTTAATATTTAACCCAGCCGAACAAAACAGGCCCTTAGAGCATCATTCCATATAACTATTTTTCTCTGGATAATAACGATGATATATACGGTTTTTGCGTGAATTCTCGTTATCTTTACAGCGTTTTGAAACAAATTCGAGTATATGAGGGCTCACTCTCGGATAATCCTATTCCGACTAGCGCCTGAATAAGGACGCTCTATTGAATTCGGTAATGAGGTGTTCCCTTACATAGAGCTATCATTGATAGTATACAATCAGATTTCCATCACATCATCTATACATAACAACCCCACTAAAATTCTACCTCAAATCTAATTACGATATACACGCGTATACTTTTAATACATTTCACACATATAGCGAGTCGCGTCTGTCTGCTTTTGTCAATTTATGTTATCTGTCACATGCTTCGTTGGTAATAATTTTTTTCAAAAATCTTTACTCCACAGTGAAATTTTTCTACAAAACCCCTTCATTCAAACTCAATACGTGCACTTAACAACTCGGCCACTGAAGTTTAGTAACTTAATTCAATATGTTTGTATGCAGAAAGTTTTCCAGCTCATTATTATTTTAATGACAGACTAACATATTACTGAATGCAAAAAACTCACACTAAATACACAATATATTATGTCATGGGTTCGATAAAGTATATACTTATAATTTACGCAAATATGATATAAAAATATTAATATTTCCAAAAAAAGTGAAATCAAAAGTTTGAGTGGCTTAAACAGTCTGTTGTGAAACGGTATCAGTGCTTTGCAAATTATTCAAGTTATTTTAACATAAAAAAAAACCAACTCATATTATTTTAATATAATATGTAAAACATAATGTAACTTATTTCATAAAAGGTAACAAATCTCTCTATAAATCGCAATGAGAGAGAGTGGGGAGAAAATAATCTTAATTCACCTACCATTGCAGATTTATACTTTATTTAAGAATAACTAAAAAATATTACATAATTTACTAATAGCCGTAGTATTATATATACTCCATTAAATAGGCGCAATTCTGAGTGTATGTGAATATTTACCGCTAAAAACGAAGTATACGCTTAGTGTCAATTGTAATTTAGGAGTATATCAGAATATGGTGAACATCTAACGTCAAGCTTTACGTTTCATATTTCCGATACATTTGACCCTATTTACTGTCGTAATAAAATATTTATAAATCTCAGAATTCAATGCTTATCATTTGATAGTTTTTAGTCCCAATACCATTTCATACGATTCCGTAATCTATAGAATTTTTTTTTCTGTGGTATTGGAGGGTTATGTATAATTATATTGTATTTTAATGCCTAAAATCTAGCGCGTGCTAATGTGTTTCATAAGAGCCATATCCCTCTACATCTGACGTTTTGTTTTGTTTTTAATTTGCATAAACATTTCTTGGTGTATTATTTTAAGTAAAGCAGAATTGCATGGCTTGAAGTAATTACAGCGACAGTCTCCCCCTCCATACAATCTGATATTTTAAACACGGCATTAATTTTGCTTGCACAGTTTCTTCGCCATGGTGGAACAATACACAGGCGAATATCGTGTAATTCATCTTGCTCAGCATCTTGACACTTTGCATCTAAATAAGACCATTAAATCTTAAGATGTCTTTTCAAATGAGTATAGTTGGCCCGAATATAAGTAATCTCGCTTGCTGCTTGTTTCCGTTACAACTGTTTTTCCGTGGCTAAATTATAACAGAATATAGACTCAATTTGTACACTTGATAAATATTGCTATTCAAATAGCTTGAAAACCACCAAATGCGATGGCACGGACGTCACAGATTCGAGCCATGTAACGGCATGAAAACATGTGGTCAAATGTATTTAAATTTGGGTACCTAGGCTTAAGCCGCTTAACTTAAAACTAACATATTTATTTGCATAGTATTTTATTTGTGATATTTTGTATGAATATATTCATTATTTGGCTTGTGGAAAATATCACGTAATATCATTGAAATATGAAAATTTTCAGTCAATAGCAATTAAAATGAATGAAAAACATATTACCTTTCTTATGGTAATTAAAATGTACAAATTTTTTTCTTCGGCTTTAGCATGAATCATGTAAATTTCCTTATTGTAAGACTTATCTTTTCATTTTATTGTCTATGAGATCAGTTGATTGTGTGTCGTATAGATCTATAAATCATGTGTAACAAGACATTAATCACTTTTTCAGTTTGTATTTTTTACAAATCTAAAGTTTTTGCTTTTACATTTTTGATCCAACTTGATTAAATGATATTATTTCGATTCTGGATACACTATTTGATTTATGATACAGACAATTTTAAATATAATAATCCACACTTCGCTATCTTAGTTTAATAGTGTAAAAATTCAAATAAGAGCGATACTCAGATATCGTAATTTTGTTAATATAATTGCATGACGATTCTAATGAATAGAACCAATTTTACATATTTTTTAAAGAAAATTCGATTGAAATATATGTTGTGTTGTACAGTTAATAGTTGACATAAGAAATCAAAAACATTAACTTATTCTAGATCAATAAAATTTTGTCGAAATGTGACAAAATGAAATTAAGCATTCTTGAACTTAATATTTTTTTTTCACCAGGTTTTACTTTTTTTTTTACACAATAAAAAACGATTGTAACATTACGTAGCTGATATTAAATGCATAACGTATTCTTTTGCAATATTATTCAGATTTTGTTTTTAATATATAAGTTAAAAACTTTAAATAAAACGTGATTTTTTATTTTTATAAATACTATAATACATCTTCAGGCATTTTTTTTTCTTCAAACGGCAACATTTCGATGTCAGTAAGATCGAATTCATTTATTTCACTTTCTTAACGTGTGCGGTATTTGAATTAAGAATACTTTGCATTCCATGCACGTCATCCTCATTGACATTTCCAAGATCGTGCTTCGATTTCTGTCGTGAAATTCCAAGGCAAATAGATTTATTCGTCAGATGCGGCTAGAAGAACGTTATAGTTCATTACAATGCAGGAAGACCTGCCCTAACTCCTTCTCCCCCTATTTCTCCATGCAAAGAACAATGCAGTTAAATGTTTTACGAAGCGAAACCACTGTCTATGTTTTTACCAGCTGGCCTATGCAAAAGGCAAAAATATAAATGATATTTTGTGGTGCATATTAGTATGAACATATTAGTATTTTTATCTATCAACGACGCCATTTTATATAAATAAAATAAAATCATAAGTCCTTTAACACATTAGTTCCCGATCCTTATGGGATTTTTGCCCATAAATTCTTCGAATCCACACGAATAATAATAGCAAAAGAAAAACATTACGTAGGACGTTCGCTGAAACCTAGATTGTAGCGTCTAGTCAATCTCTAGACTTTAGACTGACCACACAAGTAAGGTCATCAGGTATTGTATACATTCCTGACTGTCATTCCCATTTAAGAGTTGATACAAATGAGTGAGAGAGAGACAACGCATATGACACAGTTCCTGTCATAATACTGACTGCTTCTCTCTTAAAAGCCATTGGTAAACTTAGAAATTCATATTACAGCAGCAACTCGTCCAGCATTTCATTGAAATTTAGTTTGAAAAATATTTCATTTCGGAATCCAATAATAAAATTTGAGAGGTAAATTTCTAAATATGGTAAAATATCCTACTCGAACAACCACTGGTCTAGACGATAAATGTATAATATAACCTACGGCTCATGAAAACACGTATTGACAGTTTCTTTAATAGTGCACATTGCATCAATCAGGCTGAGCAATTGTAACAATATCCAGTATATCAAACTTGGGCAATCTATTAAAGAGCTAATGTTTTATGTACTTTTAATCTATGGCGACTTATTTAAATGTAATTTAATCTGATGATTACTAAAGAAAAAAACTATTTTGAGATACTTTAACTCATATCAAATTGATCATAAATTTCAAATTAATAAGCGCTCATTATTAATATATGTATTTACAACTTAAATTTATACTTTAAAACTTTATTTAATATTTTTTATAAAATAATAATAAT
>JAGVSQ010005935.1:0-17020 GCA_022683975.1 Rhyacophila evoluta
TAATGTATATAATAGCATCCATCTAAGCTCGCTCTCACCTAGGTGGGAGATATCTGAGGGAATCTCGTTAAACATCACCATTGTCCTCCGCATTGGCACGACTGCTGGCAGGATAGTCTGCCTGTTATTTATTCACGGCTGTGTTTGTCAAATAAAATATGCAGAAAGTACTCTAGTTTGAGTTAATTGCGGTTAAATGGTGAATTGTCGACGAGAGGTGGCTTGATTTACGACTGTGTATTGCAATATTATGAAAGATTTTGTATACAACGTCGCTAATAATATACAACGAATATATGGAGTTTATTTTAATAACTGAATAACAAAATATAATGTTAAATTTTGGCAGCTTACGTTGTTTCGCCTCCAGATTTTGAATGAATATCCGGTGATGCGAAAACCGTTGGCGTTGGCGGAATGTATGAGAAATTTACAAACAAAACCAAAAATGATATACTTCTGCTCTCTTAGAACACAAATAGCATTGTGATTATAGTTTTATTTCTATTTTCAAATTCTATAATATATATTGTTAGTCATCAAAGTTAATTGGAGTAGATCTTGTAAATTAGTTATATTATTTTTTGTACTAAATCAAGTGTTGCTATTTTCATTACACACCATACTTGATACATTTATTTTTCACGTGTGGTGATTTTTGTTATATACTAAGGTTCATTATAAAAAAAACCATAGATAAGTATCTGAGAACGAACGTTAATTAGGTTATCTGTATATATCACCATCATGTTTTAAGATATTCGCACGCATTATTGAACTAATTCACTGTCGAATCCCTATTTATAATATATTCACGATATGTCAATTGGTTTAAAAAAATCGCTGAACACATCGGGCACCCATCTCTTGCATTGAAATGTACACTAACCATTTGAGTAGTGTGGATGTACATGTACGTCAGTGCGCATTGTTGCCTCGTTTCAAAGCCATTCATTTATTTTTTAATACATTTTTATTATTTCTTTTAGTATAAATACTAGTATTTCTATAATTATAATGATTTGTTAAGAAACGAAAGATTATTTATATTTCTGTCCAAAAAAAAACACACACAATGTCACATGAATCAGTTCTATGACTTCAAATTTGATCTCAAGTGCTCCTTTCATTCTGAAATGGGAGCGAACACATGCGGTTATGTTATACACACACTTAACAGTTTGGAATAACTTTTCAGTTTATTTTGTTCCTTGTTTGGAATTAAAAGAGCATTGTTTACAAATCGGCATATACAGTTTGATTGATTTTATGATATGCTTTGAATTGGAAGGGATGAAACATTATAGTGTTTGAAACGTGTATGCTTAAAAAATTAACTCACTGATAAAAGGGTTAAAATACTTTACAATTTACAATCCGTCCACGCTTTTACGCATAATATCGAATCGAATATCGCATGTTTGCGTGATAAAGTTTAGCTTAAAAAAATATTGTGTGAACGCGATATAGGTTGACAAATTTAGCGATAGATTAGTTTATAATTATTTTGGAAGTGTTTTATGTACGTAATTTTTGCATGCGAAATTTAGCGCAAAACAGTACGGACCGTCTCTTTGTTAAATTTAAAAACCTTTATTCGTAGAAAGTTACTAAATGTGAACCCGTGACCTCCGTTGCCGACTGATTCACTAACTATGTCCACCTCGAAGTGGAGCATTTGAATCTTCATAATATGAATAAGAAGCCGTGGGATTAGAACCTGCAACATCTAAAAATAAACCGATATTAAATCAAACCTTAAATTGAATAATACGTGATTTCTGTTAAGGTCAGCTAAGTGCAAAGGTGCAAGAGACGTTTGTTAGGCACTCCATTTGGCTCTTGTTCTAGATATAAATAAACGCAAAAAAACATGTGACTTTTAATTCAGATGTGCGATTAAAACTCGCGACCAACCAACCATTCAGAAGCGTGTGAAGTGCTTGTATCTTTTGAACTTGTTTTAAGGCAGATTATTTTTATCTTTACTGTTAGTAGTCCAAACATTATCTGGCTTTGTTTTCTGATACTATCCATGACTTTTCAAATAAAGTAACACAAATTCGCAAAAAAATATGAAACAATCGTATGCGCTGGCCGCATTTTTGAAGGTGCATAGCAAAATTTTATTTGAACCATTTCTCTGCTATTATAATATAATAATAAAACAATATAATTATAATAGTAGCTTTTTATTTTAACCTCTTTATTGCCTTTATTCAGTGAGAAAATTATTTGGATTGAATTTGATGGATAAGTTTGCTTCATAATTTATCTACCTAAAAATATTTCTCATATATTTTTTTGTAATTTGTATTCCCAGAATGACTTCGAATATTTCGCACCATGCTTGTTTTGTTGAAATCATGATCCTAATTTAACTAAATTCAACGAATTTAGCGTCATCGATTTGCAGCAACATGCACTAGAAAAGTCAACAAACTATGTTATTATATTATTGGTACAAAATACATGCGTGATTTATTAATTATTATACTTTCATATGAAGCTTTGGCGCTTAATTCAGAGTACCTTTGTTATTTTTTAGTTGTAAAAATGCTAAACGTTATATAAGTACTCTTTTCAACTAGTATTCGATATTTTTTGAAGATATCCACTCCGACAGCGGAGCATATGGCTATACACAGTGTGAAGATGGAGTATATGGATCTACGCAATTTAAAGACATGTCTTGAACGATTATTTGCCCTTGAGAATTGATTGTCAGACAATTATTACTTAACCCAATGGGAAACCAGTCCTACTTTTACGGATTTTTTAAAAATTCGACAAGTGTAAGAATTAAGCACGCCTTCAAAAACACGATAATTTATGATTAAAAAATATTGTCGTGTAGAATGTGTTAAATATTTACTATACATATTTTAATTTGTATGCATGAGTAAGTGTGTGATTTTTTTGTGCCGCTTAAAATAAAATAATTCATTTTCGTTTCGATTGAACACTTAACAACTTCTAGAGATTTAAAAATAAATCGGATGTGGAAAAGAAAAAAAAAACAAAGAAGCATCTCCAGCTTTGCAAGGACGGGTGCATTTTTAAAAATATAAATACTAGAGAGTACGACTCGCGTAGCGATTCTTGTAGCCATGAGATAGCTTTATGAATTTTATATTACATATTACGTTTTGATTGAATTACAAAATATTTGACATTTAAAGCGATTTTTCATGATTCACTTCTCAGTAGAAATAAAGAATCTTTTTAATTTACTTAAACACAAAACTATTTACATTTTATTGAAATATGTATGTTTTTTACTTGATGAAACTATCTATTATCAATGCGCATTAATTGCTTTTCCTATTGATACTTCGTCGTATACGATATCATAATAATTGAATTAATCTATGTTTATATTTATTTATGTCTGTAATAACTTCAACATAAAAATCAATAATTCATTTGATAAAGTAATAAAGTGATAAAGTAAAGACCAATAATCAAAATTAAAACTGTAAAAAGTAAATAGTGATTTATCAAAAGTAAATAATCTTATTAGATAATGTTTTTTATTGACGTGAAAATAATCTTCTAGTTTTACTGTGTAAATGATATTTTTGGTAGATAGTTTCGTTTGCTATGTTAGTTTTAGTCTTATTTTTTCTCTGTATTTATGCACTTACATCGTTCATATAAATATGGCTTGAAGATGGCGATGTCTGGTTGTACATATAATATACCGGGAAGATATAATATTTCAGCTAGTTTTGATATCATTTTTTATTTAAAAACTACGGTCGTAAAAAAATCTTTGGACCGTTCTGGCGGTTCTGCTTTTCTACTGAAGACATACAAAATTGTATACTGATATTCTGAAAGATGCCTACGTTGAGCGAGTAAGGTGGCTAAAGTAGTGACATTAATTAATTCATAAGGTATCTTCCAGTAATGTCAAAAGTATTGCAGTACGCTCGGATTGGCTGCCCGGTAATTTTTACGCTGCCCGTGGGATGTATTTAGCTGTGAAGTGTGATGGAATGCAACGGGAAGATATTAAACATTTTTAGCGATATCGCGTGGTAAATATATGCTTCAGATGAATTGTATCATTACGTATATGATGAGTTAGCGACTGGAATTCTGACGCGACACGGTCTCTATAACCTGCAAACTGTTTCGCCGCACAGCTGTCCGTGTTTAATATGTGGGGTAGACGGCAGACGCATGGGAAATATGCACGAAAGACGGTATATTTATCAACTTATACTACGCGCACATAGAAATGTCTGAAATTCGTCGTTCAACGGAGAGTTCGCCGGTATCATTCAACTGTACTCGTTGCTGACATGGTCTGACTGCCTGCTGTGTGCGTAGTTTTGATGAAATCCATACACCACAGAGAACTTGTTTGGTATGGTGAACGACTGAACGTCACAGTCTGCGCTTAGCGTAAAATATATGCAAACATTTGACTCTTGACTTGACTTGTCGTTATAGATAGTAAAATATTTTTCACATGACTAATTATTCCGTTAATCCAAACATTAATTATAATACCCGGCACTAAGCCCACCATTTTTCACACACTTCTAGTTCTCAGGTAATCATGAGAATACGTAAGGTATATATTATATAGTTATACCAAGAACGTTATTGGATACTCCATTAAAATAAGTATGTTGACTATCATCGTAGGTAATACAAGCAGTACCTATCTGCATAAAGCTTGTTTTCTGTACAACGCTCTAAACTTTCCGAAATCCAAGAAATTAGCTCTTTTAAAAAAACATAAGTGTCGATAAAATTTTGTAATATTACTTAATTGTAATGATATTTTTATCCGATAACACTGTTTGTGGCCGTATACACTTAAAAAGAGCTACTGAAAAGATAGCCACCTGTAAAAATATACAATAGAACATCGATTATCCGCACTAATTGGGATAAAAAAAAAAAATAGATAAAAGTATACATACCTATATTGTGAATAATTTGATTGATTTTTCGAGTTTACTACAATGCTAATAATTTTATATAACATCTGAATTATATATAAACTCTTCATCGTATCCTTCTTCAAACACTTTTAACGTGTATATATATATAATAAAAATGTTTGGTGAATGTATATCAGCACAAACCTTTTCTTACTCGTACTAGTAAAAAAAATCGTGATTAAAATTCTACAGATGTATAGATTGAAGACGTGTTTATGATAAAAATAAAATATTAAACCTAGTTTGGATAATCGAGGTTCTACTATAATAATATCTACCTATTAATTATAAAGTATCTACAATCAACACTTAGTTCTTTTTAGTAAGACTATGAAGCAGAATTATGTACGTGAATTATTTCCTTTAATTATGATATTTTGTATTTTCTATCGTCCTGATTACCTGACTGAACCAAGAGACAACCGTGCAATATTGAAAATAAATTTTGTTGTAATAAAGTAATTATTTTTCAAAACAAACAAATATAAACTGAATATGATGATGTGTTACAATACGGAAATGTGTTGTCATGGAATATTACAATACAAAAATGGCTACGATGTCGAAAAAAACTTCCCTCGCAATAGGCTCATTTATTATCGATGGTTTTCTACCCTAATTAATCCATTTCTGATTTATTAAAATATTATGTCACGTTCCATGGTTATGTTAGGTTTTTCGTATAAGAAAAGAAATAAATAAGCTAAAAATAAGAAACTATCCTTTCTAGAAGGAAGTAAAAAGTAAATTGGTAGCGTGAGAGGTAAAAAAATAAAAAAACCTCCCAATTCCGAAAATTTTGAAATTCGAATTCCGATATTTTTTTACTTTTATTAAGTTTGCAACCTGTAGCGGTCGGTACACTCATATATTAATGTGTATATCATCTATATGCTCCATTTTGGGAGCGAACATGGTGTATAAAAAATTATAATAGGTTGAAACACCGACTCGTGCTCCACGGGCGGAGTCATAACAATTTATTGAAAGTGGAATCAGTTTTGAAACAATAATAATTAAATGGAATTTAGACACGCTTAGATTGGATTATTTTTTGTTCCGTTACTGTAAATTTTAGAATTTTTGTCGTAATTTAGTACTAAAGATTAATAATATACTAATTTCATTACGAGACATACGTTCTATTATTAACACGAAGCACTATAATATAAATTAAGATGGAAGCAAATAAAATAATTTAAAAAATCGTTTACGATTGTAATAGAACCTGCAAGCGAATTAGTTTTGTCAATAATTATTTCGCTTCTTTTAATAAAAGAATAAAATTAAACTCTAATTTTACATTCCCCGTTGCTGAATTGCCGATACATGTTGACCAATTTGGTTTGATAAGCATATTAATGGTCCGAATAAATTTGACTTCATATCTGCATCTATGTATTTTTCGTATCAAATTATTTGGGAATTCCCTACCAATTTAATATAATCATAAATTAAACATTCATTACGTGTAATGTCAATTTAAGTGTCTTTGCATTGTTTATATTATTATTAAATTAACAAACAAAAATACTTTGCAATAATACTTCATTTTCAATGAATGCTGTACAAAAATTATCGCATATCACAGCTTACTTGTTGCCTTAAGGCTTATAGATAATACACCTACTATAAGTTGTATTTTACACGATAAATCTGAGTTGCTAAAATTCCTTGACAAAATGTGAAAGCGATTATTACTAGCAAACTGAAATAATTCCTTGTATCAAGGTCTGTAATATTTCGTCTACCGTTAGATAACTGAATGTATTACAAATATCAATATTATATATCACAGAAATACAATGGTTTAATAGTTATTAGTTATTTTTTTATAGTTATTTCATCTGTGATATCATTACCAAGACTATAACTATAATGATAAGCTTCCTGTATTGGTAACTAGCTACATAGTATATATTGTATGGACAGTTAAGGTTTTTATCCTTTTTTAAATGAATGTAATCGTTTTAATGCCATGTTCGCTCCGGATATGGTGCATATGGATCTATACAGTGTAAAGATGTCCGCTACAAAAGTGGAGAACCTATGCAGATCTCCACAATGTGATGCCATGTTTTGGCAGATTATTTTTCACGAGAATTGGCTAGCATTTATATTTGTATTTTCAGTTTTTTTGAAATCCAGTAGATGTGAGAATCAAATCCACATTCCCCGTATGTGAGGCGCGCATGCTACCAGGGATACTTACTTAGAATATATTTTTATATTTTTAACTGCACTAAATTGGTCCAACAATCCTGCTATTTTTAGTTGACGAAGGTGAATAAAAAGACAACTAATTAATTTGCGATCTTATTTATTCATGAATTATTGTTTGTTGCCTCGTTGACCAAGTTGGTAGGGACACGTGCTGCAGTACCGGAGGTCACGTAATAAACTCTCGCAACTATGTTCAAAGCCTAAAGATACTTTTAACAATGTAGCACTTATTACATTAAACTTTAAATGATTGGATTAAAATGAATCCACGTGAAAAACACTTCCAAAATAAGTATTCACCGTCCAGACGTGTTTGCCATCTCATCCAGAAAGGACATCAATATGTGTCGGTTGTAGCGGAAACTATTTAAAAAATGATTGCCTATTTAATTTAGCGCATTCTGTTTAACCACTGTTGAAAATTTTAATATTTCCATGAAGTGAAAGTTAATTTAATTAAAATTAGCATGCTTTTCGTATATATATACTAGTTGAGTTCATATAATGTCATCTTTACAATCGTTTAAAAGTCGATTATTATTCATTACCATATTTGAGGGGGGTATTTCCAAAGTGAATTTATTCCCATATGTCAAAATTTGAAATAGAAAACTTTGAAAAAGTATTTTTTGTATAACCTTACCACATATCATGTTTATTTTTGAATTTTATTGTATTTTGCCTACTGGCTCCCATGCTAAATAGACATAAATACACAAAAAACTTTTTGAAATCTTTTCCTTTACATTTTAGTATAGTGAAATAAATTCACTATGGAAATACCCCCCTCATATGACGGTGAGTCCTCACTTCTAATATGGACTCATTCAAAACAAAGGTGTGAGTCTACGTTAGTCATCGGAAAATATCGGAGTTTTACTCGGAAGGAGTACAGTCACGTGTTTTAATCCTGGCGTGTCCTTTTTTGCTATGCATCATCACCGTCGTATAATATTCGTATGGTATAACATTACCAGTATGTATATTCCAGATGTGTGTTTTATTACGCGAATAATTATATGGTTCGTTATGTTTTGACGAAGCAGAAAAAATATTGAATTCTAATTTACTTTTGAATTAATAGGCACTAGAGGTTGCGTATAAAAATCCCGTAGTTGCAGTAAATGGATATTTTGGAGTTTGTATTGTAATACAGGATATGGTTAGCGTAGTTGGTGGCGTACGCGCCTAGCAATCCGGGGAATGCGAGTTCGATCTCCCATCTGTCGGATTTAAAAAAACTGAAAATACAGCACGGATGCCTATTGAATTGAGCAATTGTCTGACAGACAATTCTCGTGAAAAATAATCTGTCAAGGCGTCTTCACTGTGCGGAGATCGATATACTCGACTATCGGAGTGAATATATTCACACTGTGTGGATCCATATGTTCCACTTTGAGAGCAAACATTATAAAGAAATGGCCAACAGTGGATTCAGTAGTTTGTTGAAAAAATTAATGATCTCCGTGAAAAACAATCAGCCGACTGTGTTATATCTGCCTCGCAGTAGACAGTGACATCATGGATCTATCTCATGGTCCACATGTAGTAATGGCGTGTCAAAAATAATAACCGATTGCCATTTTTAAAACTAATTCAATTAAATTATTCAAATATATACTATACAATCAAATTAAACTGACAAGATGGATTTTGGCGTCTTTGGTGGCTTGGGCACACAATATGCATCGCAACATGATACACTAAATTGTGTCTAAAAGACTAATGTCTGTCTAAAATATCTCTAAGGGAAGAAAGACTCCTGGTAAACAGTGACTTCAGTGGTTGGATGAAATGAAAAGCAGTTAACGAGTTTTATTGTCAATCATGCATAACGTTAGAAAAGTGGGGCAACATGCTTTAGGAATCCGAAGTTCATTCGCTGCAACGCTATAATGATAATATTATGGATACTTCTATTTATGTTGTTTTGACTTATCTCCTTAATACCTGTCTTATAGCACGTCATAACCGACGTCATAAGCATGCAGTTGTTGCACTTATGAAATTGCGATCAGGAATGCTACACCAATAACACCCATAACCCTTTAATGGATAATTTTTTTTTGTGTTTATATGACTTGTGAATGAAGGAGAAATAATTTTGAAACAGTCGTATGATTTTAATAACATCTAAATGACGGAAATATGCGACATCACGCAGCAAGGCTATATATAAATTATAAACAGAGCTTAGATACAAAATTAAAAGTTTGAAAATTAATAATAAGTTTAATTTATTGAACTACTCAATGAGGTTTATAAATATGAAAATAACTAAAAATCATGTATTTCTCAAAATATCAAAATTTCGTCAATAACGTTAGATTTTTATGGAGAAACAGCATTCTAAGCATCAAAAAATAAAATCTAAGATATTTTATACTGACGAAACCTGCCGTATCGAAAAAAATTTAAATTTCGTTTATATGCGACTCTGCAGTAAAGGGTTAAATCATTTACTCATATTGCTGTTTGTGGAGTTTAATTTGCACATGCACTTGTTTTAACTCACCTTTATTTGACATCGAGTGTTTCATTGTCTTTTTATTGTTGTATGAATTAAAACGGGTTTTTAAGTGAACAATGAATAAAAATCATTTTTCATAGAAAAATATTATCATAAATCGGTGGCAAATATCAAATTGAAAAAAAACTGAAATGAGATAATCATAAAAGGAAATTATTGATAAAAATGATAAGAAGTAATTATACTACAAAAATAAAAAATATTCGTACAGATAAAATCTCCCTACAGCGAAGATCATGTTATAGAATTTATTTTCTTTGACTGAAATATTGTTTTATCAAATTAGTGGAATTTATTTTCAATTATAAAAACTAACTCAGTCGCCCAACAATGTCAAGGAGAAGAACATATTTTAATAATTAATTTTTTACCTCTTTTCAACGCTTTATGTCATAGTTTTTACATTAAAATAAATACGGCATTTGATTTGATTAGATTGACTAAAGAGAGTTCTTTTCATATCTTGTATTATTTTGCAGTGTGATATGCAAGATATTGCTTTGTCTTGAGCGATATATATATATATCAATTACACATATATGTATTGTATATATACATATGATTATTTCCCACAGTTTCTTGTTTATTATTGTACGAATGCATTAGCATTGTTTTTGTATTGCACTGTATGAATAATTTATTATTTTTTCTCAATAGAACTTCAGCACGCCACGTTTACAACGTCAGCTAGTTTTTCTTTTCCACCCAAATTCGCTTTGTATTCAGTAATTATATATTTTCTCTTTTTTTGCATATAGAATATGTATGTGCATACATTGTGCCAGCAGACTTGTCTAATGTTCACATTGACCCGTAGATCGAGCCATATTAAACGAAAGTGAAGTCATGTTGGAAAACCGTAACACTAAAAATAAAATCATTAACAGTTTATCAGATATATAATTGTTAATCTTATCCTAGTAAATAAAAGACATATGGCCCGCTTATTGCCAAAACGTCATATCTCAAAATGTTAGGAAAATCTTTTTAACGCCATTTATTAGCAAATACTTTATGCTATCCTGTAGAAATTGCTCGTAACTCAAATATTCATCTTAATTGAGTTACGAGAAGTTGGCATGTGCTAGTTTTAATTATTAGCTAAAACATAACGTTAAAATAGTTTCCATAAAATTTTGAGATATACGGTCTTGGCAGTAAGTTAACGATATCTGAACAACACTGGATATTATGGTATCTTTTAAAATCCTAGAATCACAGTGAGACATTCTACCGTTAATATTTCTGATAAAAAAATGGCTTTAATCCGTTTCTTGAATTGCGAATTTCACATTTGAGAAAAAGTTGATTCAAAGACGAAGAATGATCGTTCGCAGTTCTCGTCACTATCGCACACAATTAAATATAGTTGTGTTAATTGTTGGTTAATTTAAGATACTATATAATACACAAATGTGGACGTTGACAAGCACAGAATACTTTAAATTTGAGCATCTATATTTATAATTGCGACGACCAATATAATGAGAATAAGAAATTCATGTGTACCACTACAATGACAACAAACTATATCAATTAAATTGTAAATATCGACGAATTGCAAATTACTTTCTATAGCAAAGATGTAATATTTATGTGCGTCCTCTATTTTGTTATAAATAGACTATTTGGTTGCATTTTATTTATTTCAGACATCGTATCTTTACGCCATAAAATGTATTTTTATCGACCACTACAGAAGTCAAGGTTTCACTGGCGTGGGCGACATACAAAAGCTCTAAAATAATAATTGGATCAGTTTTAAGTTGGAAAGAAAGTACGTATTACAATACTGGGCTAGATAGAGTAAACAAAGTCATTCCAGAGTTTTTTCTCGTTGATTCTTAAATGCTGTTATTCCGAATGAAATTATCTATTAATACCATTGAACACCAAACATAAAATGAGTGTATAAAAAGTTTTGCATGTATAATAATACCTAGCACAAGTCAATCTATGGTCTAAGTCAAGGGTTGTCTAGAGTCTAGACCTGAATATTGTAAACTAGCCTAATGCAGGAATTCACAACCGGTTTGTTGTCAGAAATTCGTTCATCATCTAGAATGAAGTGGAAATCGAACTGGTTTGGAACTGAAAATGTATCTTTGGGCACTATTTCCTTTCTCGGTTTCAGGATTGTGAATACTCGGTCTAGAGTTATTGAATGATGGAAAGAACTATAGTGTTTCTATTTTAACTATCGACGCGATTAATTAATATGTGGAAATATAATTAAGTATAACTATTGAATTGCTGTGAAATGGGTTCTACCTAGTCAATATTTATTGTTATGAAGTGACAATCAAATCAACATTAATATAGATCCTTATGTAACGGACTGATTCGGGTGAGAGGGTGTTCATTAATGCCTAAATTCCGTTATATAAAAATCGGTTTTCTTAATGCATCTTTATTAAGAAAATAAACGCCACTATACAAAAGCAGTGAAGTTTCAAGAAAATAATAAAGTTTTGTTTTCAGCTACTTTTGAAGTATGCTATTTTTATATACAGCTGTCTAAAATTACGACTATGTTATAAAATCTTCCTAAGTCGTAATTTTGTCTACCTTTTCACTTTAGTCAGGGTGTGATACTTAAAACGTTTTCTTCGACTACTTCTTCTCTAGCATTATTCTTTATTGATCTACGGAAATCAGGAGTTTCTATCTCTTCTAAATCTATATCTACATCTACATCTAGGCCATCACACAATTTCTTCCAACCATTTTACAAAAATCGCACTTACACTTCTTTACTGATGCATAGTCAGCTATATCGAGATCCTTTGGATCGAGGTTATGCTGTACTGTACTTCCTTCACAAAGTCTTTTCCAATTTTAACCATGTGAATTGGTTAATTTATTGTACATATAATATACACACGTACACATTGTTGGGCTCTGTGGGTCGTATTTATTGACACTGCAATTAAAAAATAATCCTTATTAATTTTGTCTTATAATGTCTCCCCGTTGGCGTAGTTGGTAGCGTGCGCGCCTAGCGATCTGGGGAATGTGTGTTCGATTCCCCATCTGTAATGCAGGACTGGATGCCTATTAGATTGAGTAATTGTCTGACAAACAATTCATGTGAAAAATAATCTGTCAATAGGACTGCACAATGCAGAGATCCATATACTCTTCTTTCGGAGTGTAGATCCATATGTTACATACTCAATAGTACAAAATAATTTTGCTCTACTATCTATAAAATGGACAAAAAATGCAATAAATATAATATAATTGTATTAATACCATTGATTCTGATATTTGTTTACCGATTTCATTTCAGGTATCGCTGGAAAAAATAAACCGTTATATTTTTTATAGAAGTCTTATCTTACAGTACGAGACATTTCTATAGTTTATATTCAGTGGTCCCTTGTAAATAATTCTCCCCAAAAATATTCGACTTATCCGCACACCTGGATAATATTGTATCCCAAGATATAACCGAAAACCTTTATACTGGCCTATAAAAAATCGTTTTTATGTTGGTGCCAATAAATATGTAACCACTTTGTACGAAAGTAGGTACTAAATTATGACACTGAAATGATTGTAAAGATTACATTCAATCATAACTCTACGTGTGATTAGTTTTGTTGATCGCTATTTTGATTATGCTGTAAGACGAAAATAAGTTTTTAATCATGAATCATTTACAGCTGTTTTGTTAGATAAATTCACTCACATATTGTATTTCTTTTCGCCGCATTTATAATCTTAATCAGCCCATAATATTGAAATATACTTGCAATTACGTACTAAATCTTTCGTTACATCATTTTACTACATTATTTAGGTAAATTATTTCAATACGGAATTATACCACACGTTTTTATTAAATTACTTTTTGCAGTGATTCTCAAAATGTTTTACGTTTTAAATCTGTACAACTGTTTCATTTTAACTTCAGAAACATCCTCTTGCATATGTTGTTTAGTAGTAAAGACATTAAGTGGAAATTATTCACTTCACTTCCACAGCTATTATAATAAGAACAATATAGGTTTAAATGAAAAGTGAAGAATATTAATGTACAATTATTACGTAAAGTTTGCTAAGTTAAAATGAAGACAGATTACTTCTCTAACCTAAATGGACCAATTATATTTTAGTTTATTACGTAATATAATGTAATAATTTGTTTTTTACGACACTAGTTTTATATGTATGGTGGAAAAATTGTGTGAACCTCTCAAGTTATCGTGAAAAGAGTCATTTTAAGCATGCAGTAAGTTGTAATCGTACCCTCTTAAATATTCCTGGATTACTACCAAATAAACGAAATTTACAAGTTTATGATATTCACCAGTGTACCAGAATGTGGGTTTGAATCCCATAGCTGCTAAAAAATATAAAAAAATTTATGGGATTAGATGTCAAACACAGTAAGTAATAATTGGCTGTCAATCAATTTTCGTAAAAAAATCAGTCAAAATAAGTCTTCATTTCGGAGATCTATTTGCATATTCTACTTACGAAGCGGATATGGTTAAAAAAATACGTTGAGCTATTTACTACTATGAACGTTTAAAAAAATCTTTCATCGCATTTCGATCACACTGTTGTTAAGATTGTGGGTATATTTATTACAAAGCCAGTTTAGATTATACTCAAATCGTCTCCGTTTGTCGATAATTGTTATCAATAACCGAGTTTAATCGATAATATAATAACAATACACATTACTTTAGTTATCTGCTTATCAATGTTAACATATTGATATCAGGATAGATTGTATTTGTATATATAATCAGTTTTGTGTTGAAAAGATAATATGTATTTTCATCATTTGAACTAAAAAGGCATCCGGTGTTTGCAATGTAAAAATATGGTATATTTTTTTGCGAATAATAGTCGAATAGTTTTCAAAATATTTTTGGATTATTTAATACTTAACACATATATTTAAATATTACATACTATGCGTTCGTCTTCAGTAGATTGTAGACACATTTTTTATATAGCAATTTGAGACTAGTAGGAAAGAGTGAACAACCGCTTAGTTTAAAATAAAGGATAATACCTTTTCTACATCAAGAGCGACTCGACGACGACGACAGCAGGTGACCAATCAGAGCAAGGCAGCTGTCGCTGTGATTGGTCACCTACTGTCGTCGTCGTCGAGTCGCTCTCTGTGTAGAAAGACATACAAGGCGACAAATACGTACGGTTACAAAAAAGTAGCGTGGTTTAACATAAGTCATTCGAATTTTCAATCACCATGAATCACCACTCAGTTAATACCGAATCTATTTTGGAGAAGTATTTAATGATAAAATGTACTGTACATGTTTAATAATAAATGACTTATTGATTTCTGTTTTTATTATGTATATATAATTGCATAAATGTTTTAATTATAGCACTGATAAATATAATATATAGGCTAAATTACCTTGATCATTGTGTTCTAAATATCTAAATAATCATGATAGACGCTATTATCTATATCAGTCTTTGGAATAATCTGCCCCTACGGCGTGAAATTAGATTCACGTTCAAAGTGATAGTTTACGATTCACATCTTTGATAGACGATCGCCCAATACGAATTAGGATGCAGAGATACGGCAGCAAAGCGTCGGCAGCAGAGATGCAAAAGAAGTGAGCAGGTTGTTGTAACGATAATGTGTTGTCGCGCTGCCGAACTTGCTCACTCACCTATTCATAGCTATTTTGCATCTCTGTTACCGACGCTCTGCTATCGTAGCGCCAGCCTTACTTGTATGAGGCATATTAGGATTGACGCGTCACTAGTCTCCACTGCCTCGCCGTGAATAGGAGGCGCCTTTGTGGGAAAAGTTTTTTGAACCATTTATTCATATATTTTCACTGATTTATAAAACTTGGACATTTTAAACAATCTATTTTAAGTATTTTAAATACGTATCTTTTTTATAGTGTAATTGTTTTAATGAAGAAAATATCATTGCGTATAGAAAATACGAATTTATTTTATTTATAAAAGTTGCTTATAATATTCAGGCGCCCTTCTGCAGTCTGATAATTAATCACAATCTGATAATTAACACAGCTCAGTCCTGTATGTCTCATATGACTGCAGTAATGGATATTGGAGTAGTGTCAAAATTGCTGTGAACCTTCTTTATTTGGCAATAAAATAACCTCACAACATAAAATGATTTCCAGCGGTCTATTGATCGGTAACATAGGATGTATGGGTGTACCACCATAAGAAAAAAAAATATCGAATACATTTTATTAATACTTACCGTTAACAATTTGAGAAGCGTAAGCTGTGCACTACGTAAAACAATACCGTTTGTTTACCCACTGAAACTTATACATTTTTTCCGGTACTGGAATTAACATTATTATGTATGCTTTTTTTATCTTACCTAACCGTTATTTTATAATTATTTCTAAGTAGGTAAACCATTATTTCCGCTTAAAAAATATACCACTATTTTATTCACAATGTGAGGAGATCGGTCGATCGATACCTAATCAATTAATATTTGCCAAGGAGAGTGGTGATAAAAGCTGTAATAAACTCCCATCAAATGCCGAAGATTCGACTTTTGTGTATTGACAGAGCGAACGGGGGCTCAATCCATATTCTGTCGATTGTAAGGGCAAAACTTTGTGATTAAGTTAAATATGCCGTAATAATTACGAGCAATTATTTATTATTTTTATAATAAATTCTTACTCGAGACTGACTGACAACGATGCACATTATCAGAGATGACTGTAAAAGTCTTTAAGCTTCTTTAACCGTTATTTTTACATAAAACATAAACTATAGTAATTTAGACGAGTAATTCCCAATCATGTTGTCTAAAGCTTCATTTGACAATTATTATTATTACTATTGATATATAGTATATATATTTTATCATATAATGTGTTCTTGTTAAACTAATATTAATATATACGTTAGCTAGATATTATGTCACGTGGAAAAATATTCATAAATAAATATTTTTACTTGTACGGACCCCAGCAGACATCTTGTGGCCATGATCCATGTTTTGAGAAGGACTGATTTAGACTATACATTTTCAAACTGTGTTTTGCGACGATAGATTAGAAAATTTATTGTAATTTACTTTATCGTGATATCACAACCGAAATAGCTATTGACTAATCGTTACTTTAGGTATATTACGTAATAATATCGACTTATAGTTACAGTGGCCTACAATAGATCGATGTCTATATTATCTTGTAAACGGTAAAAACTGTAGATTTATAAGATGAATGACTTATGGATACTAATTTTATTTATTTATTTACTTTATACATGTTGTAATATCACAAATTATAAGTTT
>JAGVSQ010005936.1:0-17019 GCA_022683975.1 Rhyacophila evoluta
ACAGATGGGGATTCGAGCCCGCATTCCCCGGATTGCTAGGCGCACACGCTACCAATTACGCTACCAGGGAGAAAAATTAAATATACTGCAAATACAGATACTCCATTCCTGGATTATACATCTTCATACTGTAGATCCATACTCCTTAATTTAGAATTCGGGACATGATCAAAGCAATCTAGGGACAATTATTGTTCCAATTGTTCTTATAAAAAATGAAATTTGAAAATAAAATTTGATTTTTAACATCAGATAATACAAATTACAGTAATTTTTTTTATCCTTAGGAACGGTATACAAAGCATTGTAATTAAACATTCAAAACATCATTTATAAGGTTAAGAACGTTTTAGCTACTGAGATTTAACAATAAAATATTTACATCAGTAATAATACTAATTAACGTTAATATAAAAATTTTAATTTGACAAACAATTTCTATAATTCATTTTATTTGAAAAATATTTTGGAATTAAAAATACTACTAATAAATTTACTTAAAAAGAAATGTAGGCACTGATATAAAAAGGTTATACTGTTTATTAAGCCTTTTGTATAAAATGTACGACGAACATAGTAAGATTTACAAGGCAATTCCGGTGATTTAAAAAACAAAAATATATTTAATAAATATTGTTGTCAACGAGAAAATACTTCACATGTGGCCGATTTTACGAAAATGAGTTAAATATTAACAACGTTGCACAGAGTTTCAAATATTTTACAGATTAAAAATATTTCCCGTGTGCTAGAAAATACTGTTATTAATTTAAAATATTCTGTTTTATATCCGATGTGGTCATACATAAAATGTAATTTTGAAATGGTTCTCATGTGTTCCAGAGCTTTGCTCCGTATTTTAAGATTTTTATTTATGATCACACATTGTTGCATCTCAAACGGCAAAGGGCAAAGGGCAAAAGCAACCCCTCTCCCAAAACAATAATTCTCAAAGATCAGTTTTTAGCTCCTCCTAGTCTTCCCGGTAGCGTAGTTGGTAGCGTGCACACCTAGCAATCCGGGGGATGCGAGTTCGATTTTCTATCTGTTGAATTTTAAGAATTCAAAAATGCAGGACTAGATACCCATTGGGTTGAGCAATTGTCTGACAAACAATTCTTGTGGAAAGTAATCTGTCGAGACGTCTTCACATTGTCGGGAGATCCATATGCTCCATTTTGGGAACAAACATGGTACATAAAAATGAGGTGTATTTTCCCGTTGATGACGATATTGAGGAGCATATTTTCAATGTGAACTAATTCCACTAAAATATGTCAATTCTTAAAGGACTAGATTTTGAATATCATATCAATATCAAACCATATAGCATGTAAACTAGTGGACAAATTCTTTTCGCAAAATACTTTTTTCAATTGTCATCCTTAAAATTCTGCATTAAAAGAGCTCACTTTGGAAATACACTCCTGAATAATTATCACTTAAAAGTTTGATATGATTTGGTAGACAGAAAAATCTCAGAGAGCAAAATGTTTTCTTAGAATATTTTATTTCAGTTCGAGTAGGTACAGATTTCGAGGGGTATGTTTTTAAATTGGAAGTTTACAAGGATCGGTCTATACCACACAGGGAAGGATAATCAGATAAAGCAATCAGCACTCTCCCTCTCTTTTCACATTGGTATGAAAGTCTAATTAATTACATTTTATCCTATTAAGTGTTTAATGTGCAATTCAATTCTACATTAACCATAGATCATGCGTGTGTATTTACCACATAGAACTGAAATTAAATTAATTAATGTAATTTTAGACAGACTCGCGTGTTTAAATTATAATTTATCGCAGAATATATAATGTTGACTCTGCATGATTTCTTCTTCTTCTGTATGCGCCAATTGGACACGGCAGTAGAATGATTAATTATAATTATTTATTATAATTAGTTGGCATCACAGCGTGTGTCTCCACGTGTCGCCTATGTGCGTATAATATAATGATTTTATTAATTAAACTATACGCACAATAAATTACGTTATACAGGTATTACTGTTGTTACCGCTGATTCAAAGAAAAAAGACGAGGCACAGCTGAAATTAAATTCAAATTGAATATGTACATATTTTGGAGTTAAAAACAAACAAAAATGGTGGAAACAAATGTGATATAAATATTTTTAAAAAATTAAATAGTAAATAATTTTATTTGATATAGCATTTATATTAGGTTTTTATAGATATGCATATATCAAACGGTCTATCTTTATCTCTACTTGAAAATTTTATGTCCCCCATATAATAAGAGTGACTTTTTCGCGAGGTAAGTTCTTAGTCTGAAGTGCAATTTTACTGCAAAATCCGTACGTGATGTGCATACAAATTTCATGAAATATTGGCGGTAGTATTGAAAAGAATTGATAAAATTCTCCATTTAACATATTGAGATATGAAATCGTCTGGAGAGAACATATTTCTCAGTATCCTTTAAAACCATTCTTTAAATTAATTTTAAACTCTTTCTACATATTCTGTTATCACCGTCGATACCTACTTGACTTGTTAACAACATGATACATTTTTTAGTTTATTTAAATGAAAACTTAACGAAAGTATTTTTTAATTTAACAATTCAAAGCATTTTTTCTTCTTCTAGTAGCTTCTTATCATCGTTGTGGTCCGTATATATTTATTCTACTCCCGCTTATCAATAAATGTAGGATACATAGCTTCTGGGATATGACATGTTTATACTCTTATAATAAAATCAGAAAATGGTAAATAATTTTAAAATAAAACGTTTTCAGCACACAATTCTAAATAATAGAAAACCCTGATCTATAAACTAGAGGTGTGAACGAAACAGAAGATTTGTATATTTTTCTTATAATCTACAACAAGAATATAGATAAACATTTCGATATAATATTACTTAAATATTCTGTATTTATTATAAACGATTGGTAAACAATATAAATCTTGAGAATACTAAGATCCGTATACTCCATCTCTGGAGTCATCTTCACAATGTCGGGATAGATATTGACATTAAAAAAGGAAAACTTACGTAATTTTATATGAAGTAAAAATATCGTCTATTTGATGATTTTGGACCAAAGTCAAAATATACGAGTATGTTACATATTGGGTGCGAAGATGGGAACAAAAAATAAAAGAACAACCTCTATTAACATTTTTTTATCAAATCATTATTGAAGTACTCGAGAGATTTGATGATAAATCTCTTCATAAAATGCTTAGAGTTTGATGAAGTAACATAATTGATGAATTATGTTAAGTATTGTGATTGTGATTTCTTTAGCGGATTTGACAATGAGTTTGAGATATTGGCCGGTCTACCTTCACGGATCTCTCGCCTCGTTAAGAGATATTTTTATCGTCCTACGCGACGCGCCATCTTTCTTTCCATCGACTTTTATGCAAATTCGTTAAATTTATTGTCTTCTCATAATATTCCTTCTTACAGTTCCACCTCTTGGATCCCTCCTCTCACATACTCGAATGCCTGTCATTTGACCATGCGCATGTTCAACCAAGAATCTGCAATGTGTGCATGGTATAGTAATATTTTAATTTTTTATTTATTTATACCGCACATATTAAATGCAGTGGTATCTATCGAAGCCTCAATCGTTTTGGATCCATGCATGTGATGAAACCATCAGCAAATAAATCAGAAAAATTCTAAAAATCTTCGATTACTAATATCTAGCTTTACACAATGAAAAGCTACACCTTTAAACAAAAACGAGCCTTTATATAATTACATTAAAGTCAGTAAACTTATATAACGAAAAATATATGTATAGTAATTATATTAAGTTTTTTATAATATTATATAGATAAAAATTATAACTGTTGATCAAAAAACGACTGTTATTAAAGTCCGTTGTTCTTAGACTGTGTTAATTTATATTTATCAAATAATTGATTGCTTAACCTGCAAACCAGCTAAATCCACCCATGATCGAAATATGCAGCGTTGTAGACGTCATTTTATTAAGCTCTGATTTTTTATTCCACTCCACTGTACGTATGTACATAAAAGTAAAATCATACGTGAAACATACATAAAATACGTAAAATCACCCACACATGCCATCCAACTCAAAACTGTATACACATTCGCCAAAGTTGTTCGTTGCTCCTCAATACTTGACACAAATAGAGTCGGCTGGTTTGCGAATTAAACCATCATAACGTAATAATATTTCATAAGTCTTATTCAATCGCGAGTTCTACGAAATATATAAATGTTATAAAAATAATTTAAAATTTATATAAAATACACGAACGATTCCTCAATGGGTTGAAAAATTGATTGACTCTTAATCTTCTTCTTTCTATACAAGAAAACCTATCCACCATTATGTTTTATTCTAGTATACTATTTTACACGGTATTACGTGGAACGTATCCACCGTGTAAAAAGAAAATCAGGTTTTTATTGTTATGATTTCAATAAATGTTCTACACTTGTGATTGATAAATGAATATGGATTTTTTTGTGTTATAATTGATTTTTTTTATCGTGTATTTAACTAAATCGATTGATGCCTTATTTATTTGAAAATAAAATGATTTGCTTAAATTCATTCATTGCACGTCTCTTGTGCCACAAAAGGCCAACAATTTGTTTTACATTGACAGGTAGACAAGTATTTTGTCCTCGCTGATTAATGTGACCAATGATCGAAATAATCGGACATATTAAAATATACGATTATTGCTAGCACATTTACGATTTAATTTAATTTAAAACAATCGATTAAATATATTTTTAATTTAAATTAAATAAATATAAAAAGAATAAAACAATAAAATATTTCGTAATGGTGATTTATGATTACTCTTAAATGAGTTATTGGTATACTTTTGTTCATGTCTTCAGATTCTATCAAATATTATAATTCTTGCATTTTTAGCTGAATTAAAATTATGTAGAAACATTATTTGTATGCTATATCATGGTTATATAGAAACTCCACGCTTTCAATGTTTATTTGAATGCGACACGTATTCTTTATAGATGAGTAAATTGGCCAACAACCATACATTTCTTGATGATTAAGTTATTCTACTATTTTCACCATAGAGCTTCATTTGGTCTCCCCGGCAGCCGAGAGATTTGTCCACTGCTCGCATCCGGGGAATGCGAGTTCTATATTTACATCTGTTCAATTTTTATAAATCCCAAAATGCAGGATTGCATATCTATTTGCTTGAACAATAGTCTGACAAACACTTTTTGTAAAAAATAAAATATCAAAACACATCTTCAGCATATTCATATACTCTACTTTCATAGTAAACATCTTCCCTGTGTGTAGATACATATGTTCCACTTCTGGCTCGAACATGGAAAAAATATTTATATTGACTAAAAATCGATAACGTTGTTAAAAGTGACAAAAAATGAGGTATTTAAGTTAAGATAAATTTCTTAGAAGATCTACAGGTGGATATATACGCAGCTGTCATTTATGTATGAGCTTAAGAAGCAGCAAGCTGCTAGCAGTGGGAGAGTTAGTTCAAATGCTTAATATGACCGAGTTTTTTACTTACTGCAGTATGCATTATTATTATTTTTATACAGCAGGTAAATTCTTTTTATAACGAGTACCGAAGAAACGAAATTTTTAGTATAACGTATATTTTTCTGGACAAACGTTCATACAATATGAACAGTACAAAATCTCGATTAAGTATAATCAAAATTTTAGTATGGTGAAACAAATAATTTTTGCCGCAAATGTTGAGCACATTAAAAATATATTTCAATATATTATATGGAAATAAATTATACCATTTTTATCATAAAATAAGAAAACAATAGTACTTTAAGATTAGTAATATGAATTTACTTTAAGTTTGGTTAAATTGTTATTTACGAAGTAGTTATTTATTCTATAAATAATTTTATTTTACGTTTCCCAATACATATTTATGTATATTGATATCTACATGTGTTTTTTATTGAAGGATATAAAACTAAGTCTTCCGGCAGAGAAGTTTTGGACTGTGGGTTCGCAGGATGGCTTGGATTCCCCTAAAGGAAAACTCCGTTCGCCACATCACGGGAAAGCTGCGCGGCACAAAAAACACATTTGCGGACATCTTGCCAAACAAAATTTGAAACATAGCCGAATTTCCCCTGGGAGGCTTTCAGGCTAGACGCAGGCACCACTCCGAGACCAATTTTCACATTCAACGACATTTTTGAATAAGCATGGAGAAATAATTTATTTTCAATACAATTGTAAGTTTCTATTTTTCTTTGAAAAAAGCTCGTCGAATTATTAAGAAAGAAACATTTTATTTCATTACGCATTACACACATACATTATGATATACCATTAAAAAACAATTTATTCGTGTTTCAGTATTTAAATATATTCAGAAGAATTTCGTAGTAGTAGTATCTATATTTTTTTATTTATTTTTAAATATAAATACTATTAATATTTTTTAAAAAAAACAATATATATTTCACAAAATACATATACAATCGCATATATATATGTATATCTCACTTTTACCATAAGCTCGTTCGTAATAAATATTTAATTGTGATATCGTTCGTCTCAAAGGGGTTAACAAAACGTACATCAACATAAAGAATATTCATTCTTGCGTGTAAAATATTTTCAATTTGTATATAAAATTAAATTTAAATTAAATAATATGGAGATGTATAAATCTTCGATATCCACATTTTATTAATGCGTTTCTGAAATAAAATTATCAAACAATATAACTGTTTTCACATCACCGAGGAAAAAGAATAATGACCTTGAAAATGTGTTTAAATTTTTTGTCTCTCTCTAAAAACATTTTTCGCCATCTATTCCACTCTCTTTTCTTGTCTTTTTATAACGGCATGAGAAACAACACACGTCAGATAATTGCTCAACCCAATCCGATCGTAAATTTACAGATATTTTTTGATGTCCGGTAGATGTGGGAATAGAAGCTCGGATTCTCCGGATGCCAGGCGTCGCTAGCCTATACGCTATCGGATACGAGACGAAGACATAAAATAAATATATGTATTTTAATTAAACAATTTATTTGTATGAAACATTGAGGTATTTTTGTATCACAAAGGACATTAAAAATTCATTTAATTTTGATAGATTTTTTCTTTTTAATCTGCTGTACATTATACACACACGCTCATATTTAATTTGTTCGAGTTTGTATAATTCAAAGGGATGGAAGCAGAGCAGGTGAAAAGGTTGAAATCTAAAAAGGTTCAAAAGGCTTTATTTTATCAGGATGTTACCAAAAAACCACTCATTTGGGTTTTATTAATAATTCAGTAGTTCAGGAATTTTTGTTCATTTGTACAACTTTTTTATATGTGCGTACGAAAAAATTATTTGAATTTGACTCAATTTGAAGAGTAGAATATAAAATATATTTTCATAAAATAAAAAGGCTTAAAATAGCTTTACCAATTTCGACATAAAAAAAATGATACTATATTAAAAACTGTCTCATTGTTAAGATATCTGTATCGAATATTTAAGTCGAACTCTTCATTTGATGGCATAATATAATCCAATTTTCATTATTGGTGTAGCTATCGAGGAGCACTTGGAGCAGGGTGCTCCAGGCGTACGAATCAAAGGAGGCGCAAAATATTATTGGAAGGCGCATTTTCGCAAGCGTAGAATGCGTAGCGATATAACTTGGGCTCCAGGGTGCTGAATTTGTGGCTATGCCAAAGATTTTCTTTCGTTTCGTAAACATTTCAAATCACTTCTGTTTTAAATTGAAACATATATATTATATATTGTTGTGTATATTGTAAAAGTATTTTTAAAAAATCTCAATTATATTTGGTATTTATCTTAAATTATATACCCCCCATCATAAAACAATACCACGTATACCACACAGAAATATTAATAAATCACATTCCGTGAAAATTAAAAAAAATGAGTTTGAAAATTGGATTTATATTATAGTATTGATAAACTCTTTCAATGCAGACGACACACACGCATGTGTCCATCCAAACAACTTAAAGATTTGTCCAAAACGGAAACCGTGTCAGTACATAGCCAAGCGATGAGTATATAAGCTATATATTGGTGAGTACGTGAACCTTAAAAAACAAATCCCGAACTTTTTTTATTGTTTTTAGGGTCGATGTATTTAACAAGTGGCTATGGCATTAGTAGTACGTCACGGTATTTCTTTTATATTTAAAAAAATACATTTCTTGAAAGCGTACGAGTATGATTGTATTGCTTATAAAGACACAGGATACGCGCCTGCCAAGGTCATATAGAAATGATAGCTGCGTACATAATACGCCCTGGAGACCTTTTCACACACTTTTCTAAGCTAACATTCCTCCTTATTCATCACTTTTAATACAAACACCCCTTTTTGTAAAATAGAAATAAATAATATGATTATATATAATGTATACATATAAACGAAGTAACGATTCCCAGCGTCATTATAATAGGCAAAGATTTAATTAGTTGTCAACGTGTTGAATTTGATTATTCATTGTTGTATCATGAAATAATTAAAAAAAACTTGAGAAACATCAAACGTACGCGGAGGACACGAAAATCGTAAATGTCATTAAACGGTTGTTAAGGATTTAACGATGACGAATCCTCCCCACTTATTAAATTATCATAAACAAGACCAACAAACAATTACATGCCCGCTTCCTAACGACATACCTTGTCACATCCCCAAAATAGTCGAAACGTTTTTATTTTGAATGTGACTTGTAAACTACGACGCTTCTCAACATATTCGACAACTATTTACGCGTTTAAATCAATATTTTTAATTATCCACACAATTAAAACCAGTTAATTGTTAAGCTCTATTAATGAATACATTAAAACTAGACAGTGTATACACTAACTGTGGACTTACATTACTATTTTGGTATCCGAATTCTAATTGGACTTCATAATCGATTACATCTTGCAATTATTACGAAGATATTGTAGTGTTTCAGAATATTAGACATTGGATCTGAGATATTCACATTATTTAGAATAGAATTGTATGACTTTACAAAAATAAAGTTCACGTGGTATTATTTTTATTGGTAGAGTTAGGTTAGATTAAACATTCTCTTGTGGATAGCTACTCAACTATAACTGTACATACATTGAATAGTTAATGTACGCTTTATCGAAGTTCGCACTTTAGTTGTAACATATTCACAAAACTCAAATTAAAATGTTATTTACTATAAATATATGTATTTCCACTGATACAGAAATAGTTGTCCGAACGTTAATGACGGAAGTTACGAGCTCGAATTCTACGTCTACTTTTTAATATTTGAAAAGTCAAAACCTTAATTAATACTTAATGAGTAAGGTAATTAATTAGCTTACAACTAAATACCATAAAACATAATTTGTTTTAATAAGTCTTCATATTGCGTAGATCCATATACGTAATCTATGGAATACAAATATTCACACTATGCAGATTTATATTTCATAGATTTGTAGGACATATACATTATACCATCCATAGGATTTATCTTGATGATCAGGCAATTTCACAACACATCGTGTATCGCATGTTTTGATTTCAAAATCCATAGGATTTGAACCTTTAACTCCCGCACCAAATATGTAAACGCTTATATATTATAATATAAATGTAGTTACATCAATGCAAGAAAAGGAATGCCTGAAAATATTAGTCTGGAGATAATGGTAATATTGTTGAGTGTAACTCAAATAACGTTGTTTGTCGATTGTCCTATACTTGTTGATGAAGCGATGATTTGTATCTTTAATTTAATTTTTATTTATGACTATTCCACAGTCAATTACAAATTAGGCAAGTAAATGATAAAATAAAAATAAAATAATGGTAAACAAATATTTTTTTAATAGCTTGAGAGGCGCATGTGGTGTGGTGGTTTGCTACTTTTGCTTTAGTCCTGTCGCTATGGCGTAAAAGTGACATTTAAAAGTAAACCGCGATATTAAAGTGACGTTCACGACAGGTCACGCCGATGTGACACTTCTGAGAGAAGAGAAGGAGAATAAATTACGACAAAACGACGAAGGAAGTCGACTATAAAATAACGACACAAAAAAGAAAACGCCTTACACCAAACATAAATAAACCTTGGTAGTTTTAAATAATATGTATCTATTATTGCATCCACAAAGCTTTCCCATTCATAGCTTGTTCAAGAATGTACAGAACAGTGTTTCTTAACCTTATTGTTGAATAATTCTGTTCCTCCCCCGTTTCCGATATTTAGTCAAGATAAGAAAAATGTAACATATTTTTAGAACAATAAAAATATTTCAAATTGCTCAAATAATCAATGTTAAATCCCATCTATAATAATTTTTAATTAGATGTTTTTTCAATTTATTCAATATTTAAAATTTTGATTAATTGTTAAGATACATTTAACTTTGAGGTTGGTTTCAGTGCACAAAATGTCATCTCATTTAGGGACAGTACTTATGTGTACTCATTCACAATTGATAAAATAAAACGATTTAAGTGCATTTTTGAGATTTTCATAAGTTCCATTTATATAATTGTACATATAATTATTATTGTTATACTTTATTCTAGACACTTTTGCAAATGGCATAATATATCTCATAATTCAGTGTAATTTATTATTTGAAAAAAGTTATATTTTTAAATGAATTCAAATTATTGCCAACTTTTAAAGTCGATTTATAATAAAAATTGGAAACAAACCATTCAATATCATATAATTCTCATTTAAAATAATTTATACAGCTCAACCAATTTCATTCTTTAGCCCCAGATCAGAGAACTATTGCATTAAGTTCACAGGTGTATTACACAGAACCTTAATCTAAATCATAAAAAGGCTTACTGCAATTTATTCGAATTTTCAAAACTATCCTTACATTTTATTTTTTCAAGTTTCATCTTTTTTTTCTATAAACTATTCATCTGTCTATAATCGATTTAATATTACGGAACCGATAATTGTGGATTCAATTTCCTTAGTCAATGGAGTTTTAAGAATCCAAAGATGCAAAACTGGATGCCTAATGGGCTGACAATCAATTATCGTGGACAAAAATCGTTCAAGGCATCAAAACATGTCTTCGTCATTGCGGAGATCTATATACCGCACTTTTGTGGCGGCCTTTTCCACACTGATAGATGTAAATGCATATATTCCACAAAAACACTACATATTATGTATTTATATTTATCAAAATGTTAAGCATATTTGTTTTTAGGGCTATTTTTTCATCTATTTCGAAATAATATAATTTTATTAAGATCAATACAGACTAGTTTTTAAATAAAATATTCCACATTTACAAAAGAACTAAGCCTTCCTTAGATTTAATATGTGCATAAAACATTTTAATATTACTACCATGGATAACTGATAGAGATTACAATAAATAATAAAACACATTACGGTTTTAATTCAATGGGGGTAACTTAAACCCATAAGAACATGGATTTGTTTTGCATTATTTGCCCGTGTCTATTATGAATTGGTTTTACTCTAAAACACATGTGACTCTAGTAATAAGCCATTAAAGGATACAAATATTATAAATTATTTAGCTTATACTGCCTGCAAAGGTGGATCATGTGAATCTCCATTGTATAATAATGTATCCAAAGTAAATATATTGCATACAACATGTAATAATATTTTCCTATAATTAGTTAAGTATAACGGAATTTCAGTTCAACGAAAAAAAAATGGGTGATCCGACTAGTTTTGTTATAATTGAATTTGACCTATATCGATTTCAATATTAAATCCACCCCCATATATTGCACGATAAATAGAAACCATCTCTTGCGTAGCTGTCTTCCGGGAAATGATTCCTGAAGCTATGAATACGCATATCGCATAAAATCGTAATATTTATTATTTATTTTTACGCATTAGCCACATACTTTTTCTTCTACATAATAATTCTCCCAAAATACATCAGATCAACACGGAGTTATAAATAATGCAGACAAGCATTTATTCCTTAATCCCCGATCCTGCTATATCATCCTAAACCTGGCATTTCCCGCGTCAAACTATAATTCCACGGACTTATTTCGGCTAAATCCTGTGTCACAATATTTTGGGGGATGACCCGTGATTAGTATAGTAAAACACACATGTGCGAATTTTCAGTGATACTTCATTTTCAGAATATTTTTTTCATACATATACACGTTTTATCAAAAAACTGTAAGCTGAAAATGCCAAATTAGTATTTAAATTAAGCTTTTAAATTTGAAAAAAGGATGGCCTGTCAAACTTTTAACGAATAAATAGGACTTTCAATTTTTACCGCATTAATTTTACTATTTTTCAAAGTAAATTATTACATTAATATCACATTGGGTAAGTGAAACACCAGTTTTAGTATCTGTGCAGTTTGAGGTTGCAACTATTTAATATATTGACATTAGTTCAAAATCATTAAATATAGATCGTTGCGCCTCCTGTATTTTTTTTTTTCTTTAGGGAACGTCCTTTTTCCTTTTCGTGGTCGACATGCTTTAATACTTGTTGGATCGGTAGTGTGGTGGAACATGAGAGCAATTGTGAAACGCTCGAGATTAGAAATCGCGTTTTCGAGTCTCGTAACTGTGAAAAACTATAGTTTCAAGTGTAGAATGTAGATGGGCAGTAGTTTCGACTTTAAGCTAAGAACCAAGTCTTGAAATAAACTGACAAATTAATTCAAAAAGATTTCTAAATTCAATATGGCAGCGGTAAAAATACATTCACATCGTGGATGTACGTACATACGATGCCGAATCATAAAAATGATCATAAATAAAAAAAAAATAATAATTTTTAAATACTTGGGATATATAACTATTTTTTCCTTCATATCTTTGATAGTTATCGATGGTGTATGATTGAGATATTTGACCGATTCGATCTGTAGATTCGTGTAAACGAAAAATGTGTATTAATTTGAACTATACATAATCTAAATTACTTTGACCTTCATTAATATTATTAATTATTTAATTCAATTTATATTTCAGTGGAAACCTTATGTTATTATTAAAATTTATGACATTTTAAATAATTTGAGTTCACGTTAAAAATTACCGGATGTATAATACATATAATTAAATTAGAATTTAATTTGACAGAAAAATAAAAAATAATAATATACGTAATATTTTCAACTATGATTTAAAATTGTATATAGACTGTAAAAGAAAAGGAACGCAAACCTCAATATTTTAAAAACAGATTTTTCGACAATCACAATACATATAACTTAATATACGTTCTATCAAAAGCATACCAGCTGCAAATACTTGACTTGTATCTAAATGTGGCTCTTAAGTTTGAATTAACGAGGGCCTGTGATATTTGCGGCCAGGAAAAATGAGTGTCACCACATCAATTTTATTCATCAATATTTTTCATAAATAACTTATAAAATTACTATTAGAAATTACACACCAGTTTTAGTCTTCGCGCACTCCAAGGTTGTAAGTATTTAATATTTTGACTTTGCCTCAAAATGAGCAAATAAACGTCTTTTATGCCTCATCTGAATTTATTCTGTATAGCCGACATCCTTTTTCCAGTAAATATAATAATGCAAAAAGGTACAAAAGCGCAGCATACAGATCTTAAAAGTGTGAAGATTATCACTCCGTATCTCCTTGTTGTAAAAATTTATTTATTTATAGTATTTTTTTCCGATAATTGGTCGTCAGTTGACTGTTTTTGTACGTCCGGTATTTTTTTTCTATCTGGGTTATATCCTTATTTTTTTTTAGCCGATACGATTGTCATTTTTTATTTTTTGCGAAAATGAACATTTTAGTATTATTAATTAACAGAAATTTTAATGAATAACAAAACGCGATGATAATAATATGTTAAATGATAAAACGTCAGCGGTTATAAAAGCCAACAATTCCGCGATTCTTTGCATAACTGTGTTGACTTTATGGCTCAAAAAACAATTTTCAGGCGTCGCCATAAAAGTAATTAAAAAAAAAAGTTTCCGCGTGGAAGTCGTAATTTATCTCTGGTGCATTCAAACGGCCCATTCGGGCTGCGAGTTAAGGGACGCAGCACACTGTATGTAACAAGTCTAAAATGACTTCAACAAACGCTTTTCTAGATACGTCTTCACATAAACTAAAATGTATACCGTGGCATAATTACAAAAAAAAAACTCACACTCTTCAAACCGTACTGCGAGTGACCCAAGAAGAAATTCTTCAAAAACTTCTTTTTGCTAATCACACCCAATATCGTCTTTTTACGATGCTGTCACAATCATATATAAACTCACCAACCAAGAAAACTTGACCTACGAAAAACGACCGTTATAAATAACAATGTTATTTAAAATGTTTTATTCGGGGTAGTTGGTGAATTAAAAAAATATATACTTAAACACCATCATTAAAACATTATTTTTGTCATTTTATTAACGCTGTTACTCAAGTTAAGGGTAATTTAGATTTACTTCCGGAATATTCCCTTCGAATAAAGTAGATCGCTCCTCGATATCAGAACTCTTGAAAACACTTCATTAAAACCGGGTATAAGAGTCGAGACATGTTTATTGTATTATATTATTAAATAATATTATATATGGGATGGAAAGTGTGCGATTTCGCTTATCCGGGCGAAAGTGTAAAGGGTGCAAATGTTCCATCGGGCTTTTGTTTGCTCGTGCACAAAAGTAACGGCATGGAAGCTTATAATTGCAGCTTTGTCGTTCGGACTATTCAAAGCTTTTTCGAAGTCATTTCCCGGCACCGCTCAACCGCCTTTTAATAGGGCAAGCAGCCTTTCCTTTCGCACCCCATGTCATCTTCATATTTACAAAATTAAAGATTTTTTAAATCCCTTCCCACATTAAAAATGCCTTCGCAGGATCAAATAATTACACAAAATAACTTTTATTACCAAAAAAAAGATAATTAATATTGATTTTTCTATTTTTATAGGTCAGCTCTGAAAATGTTTTCACAAATAATAATGGCGTAATAACCAAAAAGTACTATTCATGATAATACCGAGTGTCCTAAGAACAAATTCTATAATTCCCTTTGCTAATCTCATCCAACATTGTCATGTTAAAATGTTAATTTTACTGTGTATATCGTCGCTCTCAAGGGGAAACTCACGAAGTAACAAGACTTAATTTACGAGATACGGGCGTTTGATGTGACTTTGGCGCTAACACAAATATTTGGTTTTTGCTAACTTAAAAAGTATAGATATGACTTTGCTAAGTTTTCCCTACATATAACTACAATAGTCTTCGAGTTACGTGACACAAATTCGCAAGAATCCACAGTGACGCGATTTAAAAAAAATGTAGCTGAGCATACGTGAAATAAAATTCGGACAAAATACGCATTGCTTTAAGCAAAACAAACAACAAAAATCATAATTCCGGGATGAAACGTGAACGGTAAGACTAAATACTATTGGTATTATTAACTTATACTCTA
The DNA here is from genome assembly GCA_022683975.1 of Rhyacophila evoluta. Taxonomy (NCBI): domain Eukaryota; kingdom Metazoa; phylum Arthropoda; class Insecta; order Trichoptera; family Rhyacophilidae; genus Rhyacophila; species Rhyacophila evoluta. The sequence continues at coordinate 15,461 of JAGVSQ010005936.1, forward strand.
CAAATCTGAATCGGATTAACGAATTGCCCAAAATTCTAAAAAAAAACAAAAAAAATTGACACCAACACATAATAAGTATTGAGATTTATGAATAATTCCGACGTACTTTATAAAAAAAAACACACACACACACACAAAAGCGAGTGACGGTTTTAGATATATAAAATATATCTTAGGGCTGCAAAAAATGCATGTAAATGCCGGGAAAACATAATTTCCGAGTTTCACTTTAGTATTTATTTAAAAGGGGAATACATACCTAGATGGTTAATAAGTAGTGAGACTTTCCCTCTCGAGAAAACCCGACGAAAGGTGGAATAATACATAAGGCAGACCGGAACGATGGTGATTCTACAGGAAGGGAAAAATCTTCACGTCCTCTGAAACATTATCTATTTTTAAAACTATATAAAACACGTAATATAAACGCCAAAGATTTTGTGTACAGTTTTTTTTTTATCAAATAACAAGATATAAAATACGATCGTTTCGTCCGAGGTGCGCTAATTAAATCGGATGAATGTGAAATCCTCAAATTGTTTCGAGACGAATATAGACCGGACGAAAGTGACTGTATCTGTCATTCTTTCGCGTCATTATGCCATCTGGAAACAGTTGGACTGCTCCTTAACTCCGGTCTGATTTGAGTAACTAGTTCACTTAAAAATAATTCAGATGGATTTAAATATAATGTTTACATTTATGTCATTATTAAGATGCCTGCCTAAAAGTTTGGGAGATCATGAAAAAGCTGTTGTGATAAATCTTCATATTACAAAGATCTAAATGCTCCATCTTCGGAACGGACATCTTTGTGGACATACAAATGTTTCACTCTCGATATGGATATGGCTTAAAATGCATTACTATATTAACTATTGTAAAATAAATATACATCTTCAGTACGTTACATAAAATTAGTCTAAGTTAAGTTGGCTAAGTTAGGTTAGGTCAAGTAAGGTTAGTTTAGTATTAGGCGGTTAAATTAAATTAGTTCAGGTTTGGCTAGGTTAGGAAAAAATATACTCAAATACCAAATAATGTAAATAAAAACAAGGAAAAAATGATTGAGGTGTATTTCCAAAGTGACCTTATTCCTCTATGGCAAAAATTAAAAAGAGAATAGATTCAGCAAGTATTTGTTGTATAAGTCTCCCCGATAGCGTAGTTAGTTAGTTATATTCCCCATCTGTCGGACTTTGAAAATCTGAAAATGCAAGACTATATTGGCTTAAGTAATTATCTGACAATCAATTCTCGTGAAAAATAATCTGCCAAGACGTCTTCACATTGCAAAGATCCATGTACTCCTCTTTCGGAGTGGATACCTTTACACTGTGTGTAGATCCATATGGTATGGTCCACGTTAGGTGCGAACCTAGTTTATAAAATAATAAAACCAGATAGCATCTTTACTTAATCAATGTTTATTTTTGTTTTCAATATTTTGAAAAATTGATTTTCTCCGACTGTTTTACGTGCTATGTAGTTTTTATATACAAAGAATATGTTCTAAATTATTTAAAACTGGTAAACTTCCATATGTGAGATCACTGTTA